>CAJHQQ010000720.1:0-148919 GCA_905132885.1 Moricandia moricandioides
ACTCCTCTTTTCTTCTTTCTTTTGTCAACACATTCACTCCTCTCAGAGGAGTCCTCTCTCATAAGCCATACTAAATCATACGTACATATGTAATGATTGTATGGCTCTTTATTGTATTATATATAAAAATTGCTAACTTGAGATTCATATTAAGTAGCTACCCAAAAATGTTGCTGCTGCTGCTGCTTCCAGTCATGCATGGTTGTAGGCTGACATCCATTTTCATTGCATCTCCTTCTTAGCCTTCTAAATTCGTTATTTCCGATTTTACCCTTCATCTCCTCCTCTGCATCCTCTTCTTGTCCATTCTCTTCATCTTCACCTTCATCACGAGCTTCCAATTCGGATTCATTTTCTTCAAACTCTTCATCCCCATCGTGGCTAAGCGAGGAAGTACTCTTTGAAAAACAGAGACGAAGCCTTCCTTCACAACGTTCAGATACAAAGCAACTAGGTGGTGAGCAAACCCTAATTGCTTGAACTACAAGACGACCATCTTCTGTATACGATTTCACCATGCGGCTATGGTTAAACCCTTTTGAGGATTTTAACGGTGGAGGAAAACTGTTTTCACGGACGGTAGAGTAAGTTTCTTCCCTAGGTTTAGGAATCATTGGTACATTGGTTGCTTCCATCGCAAGCAACGAGATCTCATCCCCAGTTTCATTCCCACTCTCGGTTCCAAGACTCTCTGTGCACATCTCAAGGCTCATTTTAGGTGCAGACACAACTGGGTGGACGTAAGGTGGTTTCTTTGATTCGTCTTCTCTGTTTCGGACAATGCCTTTGGCTTCACAGAGAGATTGCAAGAAACTCCATCCACCCATGTCAGGGTTTTGGCTTATCTGCTTCTTGAGAAGATGGTCGTAAGCTTGGCCAACAATTACGGACATGTTATGAGAGCAAAACAAAACAAAAACAGAGTGAAACAGAAACTGTGTGTGTGTGTGTGTGTGAGAGAGAGAGAGAGAGAGAGACAAATATTATATGCCCGTTACTGAAATTATATGCCCTTCATTTTATTAATAGATATTCCTTTCATTCCATTAAGATAGACATTTTAGAAGAAAAACAAATATTTCACAAAAATAAACTTTTTATATGTTCTCTGAAAATATTATAATTTTTAAGAAAATTAATTAACTATATTAAGTTATTTTTATTAAAAATTATTGATAATTTAAAATTACAAAAAAATGATACATTTACTATAGTGGTGAGTTAATGCATTTTCTTAATATGTATTAAACCACTAAAAATTTATTTTATGAAACAAAAGGAATAACATCTTAAAAATAGACATATAAATAAAAAAACATTTAATTCTTTACATTTCTAAACAAAAATATTATTAATACGTCCTCACATTTTGACCAATAGTAAAGTAGACGGTATAATATTCTTGATTATGTAACATCAATTGTTAATAAATTTTATTTTTAAAATTGAAAACTTCATCTAATTTAAAATAAATAAATAATTCAAAAAGTCAATTATTTAAAAACAGAGGGATTAGAAAAAACAATTAAAAGAGCTTTTGCTATGTCAACGAATTTTAAAAGTTAATTGTGGCTATGGACAAAAGCATCATCAAGTGTTTAAATATGTATAGTGACTACTTCTATAGCTGGAAAACGAATATTCGTCATATTATAAGAAAGATAGCACCGTGGGAGTGGAGACTGACTGAAACATATTTCAAAATTTCTTTATATTCTTTTCCAAATTATCGTATTCTTTTCTGTCCAATCAAAGCTTCACACCAAATAGAACATGAAAGCTTTCGACTATTATAATCTTATATGTTTGAACACCTACCCAGCTACTTAAATGTATTCCCTCTGTTTTATATTAAATTTCGTTTTAGAAAAAAAATTGTTACAAAATAAGTGTCGTTTTTGACTTTCGATGTAAAATTTATTAATTTTTTAATTCAATTTGTTTTCCTATTGGTTGAAATATGGTTACATGTATAGGTAATTATGTTTTAATATAGAAAATATACAAAATTAATTATTTTTTTAATCCGTGTGAACAAAATTAAATTGACACTTGATATGAAAAAGAAAGAGTATTTTATAAAACAGTTCGTTTTTTATGTACTTGATCTTTCAAAAGATTACTAACACGGGTTTGAATATCATGGTCCATTTGTCCCTGCAAGGCATTACAAGAGCTTAAAGCCTTTCACCATATAAAAAACATGCCGTGATTTGTGTTCAGCAAAATAATGTCGAGTTAATGTGTTTGTGATTTTGTCAGAAGGAAGATGTTCACCAACATGTTTTTCTGTCTATAAATAAAGCAGTGCTTGGTTCTTCTTTGTTTAGTAAAACTTTAATAAACTTTGTGGTTATTTCTTGAACAAGAATCATAAGGTGTATTGGAATTGGTATATTTTATTTTGTCCACTGCTCTATGTGTATCGATGTGATATTGTTCTGCTAGAGAACGTAAGAGATTTTACATGGATTTTTTTTTCTCTATTCTTCAGTGACTCAATTCATGACCACATCTTTTTTCCTTTCTTCTTTTTCACAGTCAACCTTTTATATTATTAATAACAAAATAGAGATCGAATTAAAGGAAACCTTAAAGTTTACTAACTCATAACAAAACTACAAGTATAGGATCTGATTATTTGTACCAACCGCTTTTATTACACGTATATACATGTAGTCATTACATAATCCGAATGTTGGAGAGCGACGAATACGAACTGAACAACTATCTTTTCAAAAAAAAAAAAAAAAACTGAACAACCCTATCTATACTATTATTTGCGATGATTTTTCGCAAAGGAGCTCTCACGTTAAAAGTTGGAGTGGTTAATATCGTTTATACCCTTAATGAATAAAATATATAAATCAGCTAAAAATAAAAACGAATTTAATACTTATTTGATTAGATAAATGATTTAAATTAATAATAATGATAAGAATTATCCATAATCTAAATAAATATTTAAAAATAAAATAAAAAGATAATTCTTATATATTGTGTTGTTATCCGGAAAATATATTTTTGATAAAAAAATTTCAAAAACAGAAAACACATAAATAAATATTCATAAAGTAAAATTTTTAATTGTATATAATTTAAAAGAGAAATTGAAAAAAGTAGAATATGTAATTATTTTCAAATTAAAATAATATAATAATATAATATAATGATATATATTTGTGAAGTTATTTTTCGCCTCTGAACTCACACGTTAAATTAAATTTATGTTTATATTTATATAGTTAAACCTTAAACATGAACTAGCTTTTGACCCGCGCGTCCGCAAGGATTTATGTTCTGTATAAATATATATATTTATATTAGTTGTAAAAAGCATTCATATTTATGTAGGTTATTGAGTTATGATGTCGGTGTATCTTGTTCATTTTGTTTAGCGCCTTTTTTCTAACTATCAAGTTATAATAATTTTTTGATATATACTTTTATTAAGTATAAAATTTAGAGTATCTTATTAAGATTGTTTGTATTTTATTAAATTATATTATAAATTTAGAGATTGCAATTATATTTTAAAATTATATTTTATATTTATTTTTTTAAAATAAATTATTTAGAAATAAAAAAAAGACAAAAAATAAGAGCTTTAGCAATTTTAGTAACAAATGCCATTTTTAAAATTGAATTGGGCTATTTGGTTTTGGGCAATTTTGTTTTCATTTAAAATTATTGGACTTTAAACTTATATTGAACCCCTTGTAAGAGCAAAACTACAGTGTTTTAATTGCAGTGGCATTCTATTATAATTTTTGAGGAAAACTAAAGGTTATTTTTATTTTGTATTTCCCCTTTAATAGTTTAGATTAATCATATAAAATAAAAGATCATTCAAAAAGAAAGAAAATACGGGTTTGACAAAAATAAATTTAAATATATTGTATTATTATCCAAACTAATTTTATTCTTTCTGTAAGATCAATTTTTGAATGTATATTTATCGATTCAATTTTTCAAATTGAAAGATAGATTTCTATATTTTTTATCAATTACGAAGAAATGAAATAGACTTTAGATTTTTCAAAATTTTAAAGGAAAACATAGATTTGTTTTTAATTTGTGAATAACTTTATCAATGTAAAAAAGTTTAATGTTTTAGGTCGAATTATTTGGATGCAATTAATCATTTATTTTCATAATTTTTAAATTAACTTAAATATAATTAAGCCCGCATGTGCAGGCAAAACACCTATCTAATCTATTAAAACTGAAGTACAAATAAGAAATAACCCTTGATTTTACTTAATATTTACAAGAAATGTCACTGATACTATCCTTGCATCCAAACATCTTAACATTAATTATTAACAAGAAAAAAATAAATTTGGGCTAAGCCCATTAACAACATTTATCATTGAAAAATATATATGTGTTTATATATATATATATATAGAATTAAATTAGTTTTATTTTTTATTCATATTCATATAAGCTAACCAACTATATTTGAACTATAAAAAAACTAATAATGTCAATAATTTTCGATACAATTTGAACTTATTCATTTAAAGTAACAAAATCATGTAATTTTCCATAACAATTTAGTAACTGAAAATACATATTAATATTTATTATAAATGGTTATATATACAAACAAATACAATGTATTATTCATTTGTACGATATATCTAATAAGAATAAATTATGTAATTTATAAATTTAAAAATTTTAATCACCATATAATACATATACACATTTATGTCTAGGACATATCGAATTTTCAAAGTATTTTAGGATATATGGATTCAGATATGCATTCGTCAAATTCGTAAAATTGTTATCCGGATATGGATATTCGGGGTTAGGATATTCGGACTAAAATCCGAATACACGCGGATATCTTGACATGTTTTTAAATTAAAAACCTAAATATTAACCATCTATTTGTCTATTTAAAATTATTATTTTAAAAAACTTTAAAAGCATTCAAATTTAAAATTAAAATTTTAGTTATTTTAAATAAAAGTATATATAATATACATAGATAACTATAATTAAATTTTAAATATTTAATATCCAGATCCACATATTCAGACCTAAATTTTACTATCTGAATTCGTACTTGGATCAGTCGAATCCGTGAAACCACTATTAGGATCCCCGAATATCCGTTTTTTGAAGCGGATGGGATCCTAGATCGGATAACGGATATCAAATATTAAGTTTCATTCATATATACAGTTATATCAAACAAATTGCTTAAAATATTTGACATTTATAAAAATAACACCCGCCCAAAATAACACCTATTACTATTATTTGCGAAGTGATTTTTCGCAATGGAGCTCTCACGTTAAAAGTTAGAGTGGTTAATATCGTTTATACCCTTAATGAATAAAATATATAAATCAGTCAAAAATAAAAACGAATTTAATACTTATTTGATTAGATAAATGATTTAAATTAATAATAATGATAAGAATTATCCATAATCTAAATATATATTTTAAAATAAAAAGATAATTCCTATATAGATATTGTGTTGTTATCCGGAAAATATATTTTAATTAAAAAAATTCAAAAACTGAAAACACATGAATAAATATTCATAAAGTAAAATTTTTAATTGTATATAATTCAGAAAATAAAATTGAAAATTTATAATACGTAATTATTTTCAAATTAAAAGAATATAATAATATAATATAATGATATATATCTGTGAAGTTATTTTTCGCCTCAAAACTCACACGTTAAATTAAATTTATATTTATATTTTATATAGTTAAACCTTAAGAAAATACGTGTTTGACAAAAATAAATTCAAATATATTGTATTATTATCTAAACTAATGTTATTCTTTCTGTAAGATCAATTTTTGAATATAAATTTATCGATTCAATTTTTCAAAGTTTTTTATCAATTAAGAAGAAATGAAATAGACTTTAATTTTTTCAAAGTTTCAAATGAAAAATTAGTTTGTAAATAACTTTATCATGTAAAAAAGTTTAATGTTTTAGGTCGAATTTTTTGGATGCAAATAATCATTTATTTTGATGTTTTTTTTAAATTGATTTAAAGATAATTAAACTTATTTGATTAGATAAATGATTTAAATTAATAATAATGATAAGAATTATCCATAATCTAAATATATATTCATATAAAAATATTTTAATGTTTGATTTAGGTTTTTTAAAACTATAAAAAATAACTTATAATATTATTTTAGAATTAATAAAAACAAAAGATAATAGATATTCGTAAGAAAATTAAGCCCGCATGTGCGGGCAAAACACCTAGTTAATACATTAAAATGGTAGTTAATGATATGTTAAATAAAGAGTTCAATAATAGAACAATAGCTGTATAACTCTCGTTTACAATTTTTTCCTGAAAAGAGTATAAAGTTATACATAAATATCTGATCATTTGGTTTAAAGTTTCTGGAGATGATCTTCTTATCATGTCCTCTTCATGTCTTCTATGTTATTGGTGTCGATCGACACTGAGTTGTGGTGTCGGTCGACACTTATCTCCAGTGTCGACTTCTTTGCAAATTCTAAATTCTAATTTTTTTTACAAAGTCAACAGTTTTTTTTTTTTGAAACATAACTTACTTTCATTCATACTTAACTTGTTCGGATACAACAAAAAGAGGGAATTAACCATCCTCTTTGATTAAAAAGATAAACAACACTAGCACAATAAATTAAGATAGGTAGTTCTTCATGAGAAGATGACAGCGAAATCAAATCAAAGCTTGATTGCGTCGATAAAGCTTTCACGACGAGGTCGGCTAGCTGAGAAATAGTCACATAAAATGGTGACGTTGAGAGACAGCTCTCACCTCCGAGAAAGAACGAGGTAATCTCGATTGCATCTTCTGGCCCCGTACAGACCGCTACGCAAGATAGCAAACCGGTGAGTAAACTGAAACTGTTACTTGGTAATAGAACCAAGAAGACATCTCCTTTCAAAGCAAGGAGGAATGGTGGTAAGCGACTCTTCTCAACAGAGAAGGATGGTGAAATCGACACTCGATCCGGTGAAGCCACCGGTAAATTCATCCCACAAGAGAAATATGACAATAAGCAACACAAAGAGATCCCGGTGAACCCACCGGAAATCTCTGGGCAAATAGCCCAAACATCCGAACCCAAGAAAGCTATAAATACATTTTCTTCTATAACTCTGAGCATTGGCATGATTAAACTTGGGCTGACAGGATTTGTAATGAACATGGACCAGGTCCTACCAAAGGAGACATGTAGCTCACTCTTTGCTGTCGAAGATGAATGAGATGTGCCGGATCTGAATTGTACCTCGATGCCGTAGAAGAGGCCACCGGAAAAACAACCCCAGAGAGGGGCCGTGCATTCATTTAAGCAGATCCGCATCAAGGAATAGAGCTTCACCTTGACAGTTGGAGAGAGTAAGGAGCTGCCGATGAAAATCAGATCTACGCTCGTGAAGCAAGGAGATCTGGTGTTGGCTAACTGGAGAGAAGCAGTCCACAGTGGGATAATGGGCTCAAATCTTTCCGGAATAGGAGAGAGAGAGCGCAATGATTGAAAGCTGAGCTTCAGAGGCAGTTGAGAAGCTTGGACAGAGTCGACAGCGTGACTTGTCCGACGGCAACCAGAACTAGATTCATCGGGGAAATCCCCCGTGAACGGGAGGACTATGACTAGGAGCTTCCAAGCTCGTCTTCGTCTTCGAATCCGTTGTGGTCTCTTTCCTTCGATAGTCCAACAGAGATACTCCGTAAAACAGAAACTGAAACAGCTAAATAGGAGCACCAAGATGAAGGGGGCGAGCAGCATCGACGAGATGGCCCAGCGCCGGCGAGAAACTCCTTCACCGGCGCCGGAGAGCATAGATCTAGAAGGCGTCTCGAAGTTCGTGCTTGGGAGGAGGCTACAAAGTCAACAGTTCAGACAAGTATTTTACATAGATTGGATAAGTTCACAAAATCCATAAACCAAACTTCTACTTCTTTGCAGATAGGTATTTTATTCATTTAAAATTAAGTCACAAAATTAATCATTTTCATATGTATCAATTATCCTAAAAACTAAGCTATTGTTAATTTCAATTCAGATGAAAAAACTATAAAATTACCGTGACAACTCCGTCTAATCTAACAATCCATCTTTAAACTTTAACAAATTCTAAATCTAACAAATGTGTAACATCTATAGAAAGTGATATGTTCTTTTTTTTTAATGAAGAGGAGGTTCTCAAACCGTCGGTTTGTACATTCTCTTAGAACTATACCTATGTAATTTCTGTTTTTGTTGAAAGAATACTCTTGCCAACAAAAATTGAGCATGTGATCCCTCATATATCTACTAAGTGAACTAAAATTTTAACCAATAGGCCAACTCAACATTGGTGCAATGGTTACCAAATACGCCTTCTATATGGTTATGAGCCTAATGACATATTGGTACATATTGATGATAAAATATATATTAGCATAGTATATATCATTAACATCAAAGTAATTATTTGGATTAACTGACAAAAAAAAGTTTCTAATTTAAGTGAAGAATACTTTTCAAAGACTCTAATTATATTACACAAACAACAGTGGTGTTAATGGTTTAAAACCTAAGTAAAATATGTTGATGAAGTAAGATATGCCAAGAAAGTAGAAAGCTAAGACGAATATGTACCATTTATTTGTCGACAATGACCCATAAACCATTCAAGTGTCGCATTTGCAAACCTTTACATACCTTTCGAGCTTTTGCTACGATTGGTGCTTGTCCAAACCAATCAGAGGAAGAAGAAGAAGAAGAAGAAAGAAAAGAGGATTCTTTTGCATCATCGACATTCCACTGCTGACCTGAAATTATAATGTATGGGGAAATCAAAAGTTAAGATCCTTCACATTTTCGAGTTATTTTGTTAAGCCTTCTTTATTCAACTTTATAATCTTTTAGTAGCAACAACGTAAGGTGGAATCTATTTCATGTTTACACAAACATGTCAACTGAGAATATTCTCTTCTCTAACTTTTGACTATATTCATCCCTTAGTTTCATAATAACAACATTAATTAAAGGGTTGTGACTATATATCCTATTAAAACAAAATTATTTGATCTTGTATTTACATGATACATTACGACAATGCCACTTATTTTTTTTAACACTGACTAGAAATTTTAGTAGAGTAGTTTGGTCATTACTTACTATTTTAATAGAATGCACCATTATGTCATTTTTTACCAGTAAATGATATTTTCAAAAAAAATTATTTTATTATAGCAAAATCTTCAAAAAAAATAATTCATATTATTTAATTAATTATATTAAAATTTTATATTAAAATAATAAATATAAAAAATAAAGTTTGTATAAAAATAATTTTGTGTTTTTAAAACGCACATGAAATCTATTCGATTTTATTAAAATAGAAACATTCTATGAAAATAAGATTTTTTAACATGCAATTTATGACTTGTATCATCAGAATAATATAAAAGTTTAGACATTTATTAAGATGAATAATATCAAATCAACTACTATTTAATTAATTACAATTTAATTGATCCCTAATATATTTTAAACAAATTAAAAACTTATTAAAAAAATATTTTTACGATTTAAAAATAAGATCAAAATCTAGTATATGTTAAAACATAAGTTAATTAAAAGACTTTTGCTTGTGTGTTATTCATATGTAAAGCTTCATAATATTTGTTTTAATTTGATTAGTTGTTTTTTAATATTTATTAAGGTCTAAAAGAAAAACTAATCCTAGAACCATATAACATGTGTTACAAAAACATGTAAATCTTTCAAAAAAACATTAAGTAGTGATAATTTAGCATAACTTAGAAACAAATAAATTATGATAAACTATATTACAAACCTTAGAATATATCCATAAATACATATACTATTATAGAAAATAAATTAATAATTTCAAATATATCTCTATATATCAGTAATAAGTTATAGATTACTTTTAACTAAGTTATAGATACACTAATTATATCTTACACTCACCATTGTTTATTTAGAAATGTGTCAATTGGATGCACCACAATTAAATATTAAATATAAAATTTTAGAATTTAATAATTATTTTCAGTGGAAAATATTGTTAATGCTTCACACAAGAGTGATTAAAAAATTTATGTCAATATTTAGTAAATTAGTTAAAATTATTTATAAGTTTGCACTTATATGTGTATTGTATTATTTGCTTTTATATTTAACATTTAAAAAAAAAAGCCCAATATTTACTTTATATTTCCTTACTTTTCTTTTTATTTTTATGTGCATGGGGTACATTGCCTTTAGTCACCTTTTTATCTATGTAGCTTCGATTTTTTTTCTTCTTACTTTTGAATATAGCTACATTAGTTTAAATGAACACACAAATCATTCATATATTGTTATTTAATTTAGATCAGTTGGAACTTATACTTGAGTATATACATTGTTCACCATATATATATATATATGCATGTGCTAATGCATATAAAAAAAGATGAACAAAAAAACTATTTTCAGGTAAAATCTGTCAAAAATTAATATATTTTGTTAGACACTCATTAAAAATATAAAATTTCACAGATTGTAAATTTTTGTGTGGATTTAATGGTTTCTATTGCATATAAATATATTAATAGGAATTACAATAGTATTTCATATACAAATCAAAAGAGTATATATGTATAATTCAAAATCAATTATTTAGTGTAGACCTCCAATACCAGCAAAACACCAATCAGTGCCGGAAAAAAACCGATGATTGTTTTTAGGTTGCCTTCAAGAGAGAAGGTGAGAGAGAGGTAGAGATTGCAATTACAACCCTCAAGACTCTTTGCTCCTCCACAAATTAAAGTTTGAAATTCTAGAATCCATGTATGCTGATTATAATTTGTTTACTGTTATGTTTAGATCTATTATGTTTCGCTTACATATAATGTTTGTTAGTGGTAATGTCTTTTTATTTTTCTTTTGAAGATGGTTAAAACGTGAGATAATAATAATGAGAAAATAAATAATAAATAACATCATCGCTCTCATCCTTAAAATTTTATAATGAAATATAAAACATTTATAAGAATATAAAAATATAAAAATATAAAGAAGCATCAAGGATTTTAAAATATAAATAAATATTTGACTAAAAACTAATGATTTAGAAATTTTGACAAATAAAACCAGTTATCATTAAAAATTCCATTAATTAGTTGATGTAGTAATTAAACTAAAAATTGAATTGAATGCACTCACTATCCTCCTGTTTAGGGGACCGACTTTAATCAAGATTTGATGCTGAAATGGATTAAGCCAAAAAAAAAGGTTTTAGGCTATATGTGGGTTCAATGGAAGTTTTCATTTGTCAATGTGTAGATCTGACGGTTTGCATTGTAAACATCCTTTCTACATAACAAAAAGGGGTTCTAATTCTACAAAATACAGACAAGAAGACATAAACCACACAGCCAATAAAATCATATTTGTCCTCTCGGCAAGGCTTCAGATCAGCTACCGGTCCTACCGTCCAGTTCAACAGCTTCTCCCCTGACCTCAGATACACTCCTATCAGTTGTTTTATAATCATGATTAATCCCATGTTTTGCCTTAGCTGTTGTAAATATAACCAAAAGTAGTTGTTTGCAATGTTTTACTCCACTTCATCTGCTGTTTGGTCTTTATACTGTCTGGAAGAAAAATGATGCAGAGAGTTTTGCAATTGATCAATATATTGCCTTCATAAGAGTTATATAAAGGAATTTGAGATTAGTTAGAAACATGTCAAATGAAAAATAGTAAATCTTCATCCAAATAACCGCAAGATGTATTATTGTTAATGTTCGGTTTAGGTAACCTAACAAGAGATTTCAGAGCAGATTATTTTTTTATTTTACTTGATAATGGAAGCAGGCTCCAAAACCATGAGGTGCAACAAAGAAGTGGTCAGCTCCTTCAGTGTGATTCCAGTAAGGCCACTTTGAAGCAATGATCTGAATTGCAATTCTCATCATTCGAGGGATTTAAAGGGGAGAGGAAACCCGTTTGGAGTGAGATCACAAGTGGTTTAGACGGACGTAGGACCAATCAGATTCCTTGGGGTAAAGGTATCTTCTTGTTTTATGTTTTTGTGTTAACAACCTATTTTTACACCATAACTATCATATATTAACAGTTTCACACAAATTTTCACCCTCGTCTTAATTGAACACAATTTAACTGTCTCAACCAATTATTCCTCATTCCTGAAGATTGAAACCCAATTCTACACAGACGCATATTGGGCTTGGTTTTTATGGTTCATAATGTTAACTGATATTAAACATGTTGGTATATGTTGATATTGGTATAACCCGACCGAGACAAAGATCCAACCATATATCGATAAAAACCCGACCTGAACCCCTAGTAAAAATCCCCAAATCGAACCCTTTAGAACCCTAAAATCTAAGTCAATGACTTCATTCCAATCAACACACGATTCCATTGTTAACTTCTGGGAAAAAAGAAGAAGATGAACATGATTTTTAATGTATGCACTCGGACCTAAAAGCAATAAACAAAGAAGAAGGAGTGTCGAACTCACCTTGTTTCTTCAGTTTTGATGGCTAGAACCACATGAGTACGGATGGCGTCGCTCAATCTTCGACTTCAATGGAGCTTGATTTCGTCGCGAGAGAGACAAAGATATAAACGATTTGGGACTTTAGGAATTTGGATTTTATGGTTAAATATGTCGGTTTTATGGGTCGGGTTATAGGATTTGGTTATTTATCCGGGTTAATTGGTCCACTTATGTTGGTTTAACCTTTCTGATCGGGTCGTTTGGTTTTAATTAATTGGTTAACCTTTTAAGCAAAGGCTAGTTAACCAACCTTTAACCGATTTTGTGTTGGTTTTAGATTGTTCATTAAAATTTATGTGGAATCGGGTTTCGATCGGTAATATGTTGATATAGTTAAATTGTGTTCAACTAGGACGAGGGTAAAAGTTTGTGTGGAACTATTACTATATGAAAGTTATGGTGTGGAAATACGTCGTTAACCTTTTTTAGGTATCTTCTTGTTGTATTTAGTAAAACTTGAATATTATAATTTATTTTAATATTATGAAATTGCAATATACTACAAACTAAAATCTAATACTCAAGAATATATATTTAAAATAAGGTTTCAAAAAATATGCATACATTTGATATACAAACACAAGGTTTGAGTTCTATTCACATAATTTAGCATCTAAATTTAAAATAATATAACTAAAATAAAAAATAAGTATGACTTAAAAAATGACTCAAAAATTTATCATCTACAAATAAAATAAAATAAAAACTAAATACCACTTATAATATATAACTAGTCTTTGACCCACGCGTCCGCGCGGGTGTTATTTTTATGAATGTCAAATATTTTAAGCAGTTTGTTTGATATAACTGTATATATGAATAAAACTTAATATTCGATATCTGATATCCGTTATCCGATCTGGGATCCCATCCGCTTCAAAAAACGGATATTTGGGAATCCTGATAGTGATTTTACGGATTCGACTGATCCAAGTACGAACTCGGATGGTAAAATTTAGGTCTAGATATTAAATATTTAAAATTTAATTATAGTTATGTATGTATATTATATATACTTTTATATTAAAAAACTAAAATTTTAATTTTAAATTTGAATGCTTTCAAAGTTTTTTAAAATAATAATTTTAAATAGACTAATAGATGGTTAATAGTTAGTTTTTAATTTAAAAAATAGGTCTAGATATCCGCGTGTATTCGAATTTTAGTCCGAATATCCTAACCCGAATATCCAGATCCGGATAACAATTTTACGAATCCGACGAATGCATATCCGAATCCGTATATCCTAAAATACCTCAGAAGTTCGATCCGTCCTAGACATAACTGTGTATATGTATTACATAGTGATTAAAAATTTTAAATTTATAAATTACATAAATTATTCTTATTAGATGTATATCGTACAAATGAATAATACATTGTATTTGTTTGGATATATACCATTTATAATAAATATTAGTATGCATTTTAGTTATTAAATTGTTATGGAAAGTTACATGATTTTGTTATTGTAAATGAATAAGTTCAGATTATATCAAAAATTATTGACTTTATTAACTTTTTTATAGTTCAAATATAGTTGGTTAACTTATATGAATATAAATAAAAAATAAAACTAATTTAATTATATATATATGTATAAACACATATACATTTTTTTTATGAAATCTCTAATTTTAATGACTAATGTTGTTAATGGGCTAAGCCCAAATTTTTTATTTTTCTTGTTAATAATTAGATGTTTAGATGTTTGGATGCAAGGATAGTACCAATGACATTTATAGTAAATAATAAGTAAAAGTAAGGGTTATTTCTTATTTGTACTTCAATTTTAATAGATTAGATGTTTAGATGTTTGGATGCAATGATAGTACCAATGGCATTTATAGTAAATAATAAGTAAAAGTAAGGGTTATTTCTTATTTGTACTTCAATTTTAATAGATTAGATTTGATATCTGAATATAAAACAGTTTTGTGTTTTCAAAATTGTGGATAAGAATATAGTTGTGAATTCATTTAGAAAACATACAATGTATGTTTAGATTATTAATCTAATGGTAGCACTAGTTAGAATTTATTCTGCAAATTCTGGATTAGAAAAACGAATTTTACCAAAAAAAGAAGAAGAAAGTTTTGTGTTTTATCACAAAAGAAACCTATGATTCCTCGTATTATATGAGTCATCTAGTGTGAGAATTTTTTATTATTCATATTTAAGTTGTCAAAATATTAGTACTAGTGTATTGTGTATAAACCATGTAAACTCTAAAGATACTTTTGAATTTGAAATTTGATTTAAAAACTTTGGGTTATATATTCACTATTTTCTCGCAACGGGTATCCCTTATATATTATTTGAGAAACATTTAAAAAGTTGTAACCTTAAGTTTGTAAGAATTAAAAATAACCTCAATCCTACGTGGCATAGCTCTTTGACTTCTATTTTCAAATCCCAAGGATTCTAGAGTATGTGATATAATGTATAGTTTAAAAATAATATTCTCTAGCAATATAATATTCCGTAGGCTATAGTTGGTCGCATATATTAAATATTTATTGTTTCACATGCTTTCCTTAAATAAAACCTACGAAATTACCTAATATGATCAAAATATATATATGACAATTAATAATTTTAAACAATAAAGATTTGATAACAATCTGTATACTTTTTTCATTTTGTTTATTTCTTTATTATTAAAATAAATTACACAATTACATTAATCATATAATAAAAATCTAGATTTTTTTGTGTATGTTGTATTTCGAATTTTTCAAAATGAGTATAAATTACTAAAACTGTTAAAAGTCCCACATAAACTTTTAAGATCAAGGTTTTAATTTTTTTTTCTATACTAAAATATAATGATTAGAAGACCATATGAAGAAATAATTTTAGTTTATATATATTTAACATCATTTTAATTAAACTATACATCGTATGAAAATACATACTTATATTTTGATATTTGCCTTGAACATATATTGAAAAGTTAATATTTTAATTTTGAAATATGTCATTTTTTTAAATGATTATAAATTATTGAAACTACTAAACATCTCACATTAAAAAAATCGTTGGTGTAAAGTTTTGTTACACAAATATGTAAATAATCATAAAATCATATGAGTAGAAATCTCATTTAATTAATATCCATATTAAAAGTGTGTTATATTACTATGTTTATATCATTTAAATTTAATTATATATCATATACAATATATAAGATTGATTATTTTGCTTTATTTACCCTAATTGTGAATAAACAAGAGTAATAGTTAAATTTATATGCATACGTCAATTTATTACATAATAGTAACTGATTTCTTAGTTATTTAATATGTATTTATTATTTTATTATTTATAATATGCAGAAAAATATAAAATAAATAATAAATATAAAATACTTATTATGCATAAAGTGCAGATCTTAACCTAAGTATGTATCTCTTTAATTATTTTAAATCTTAAGTATTTTCTAAAACAAACGAAATGAGAATAAAATTCAAAATAAATATTTATATCGAGTAATAACCAAAATATAAAAAAAACATAGCAAGAGAAAAATGGAAGATAAATAGGACTGACACGTGAACGTAAACTTCTCATAACCATAATTAATTTTTAAATTGTTAAATCATGATATAAAACTGAGTTAATTTTTAATTTGTTAATTTTTAATTTTTTAATATTTTTAATTATTATGGTTATGTTAAATCATGGCCATAATTAATTTTAAATTATTTATTTGTATTTGAAAAACTTAAAATATTGTTTTTAAAAATAATTTAAAAATTAACATAATTTTTTTATAAATTATTTTAAAAAATAATAATTTGTAAAAAATATAATTTTCTAATATTATTAGACAGATAAATAAATTATATTAAATTAGTTTTGAAACTTTATATATTTTAAATGCAAATATTTTACCAATTGCTTCTTAAAAAACATTAGGGAACTTGCTAATACTCTACCAATCAAGCGCAGTAATACGCCATTTATTTTCCATCACTCGAACACTGAAAAGTGAAAAGATATATGAAAACAGATCCATTAAATTCTAAGATTTGATCTACATTTCTAATTAAAATTGCTTCTGATCCTACGTATAGATATTTATATAAAAATTTCAAAATTCTTAAATTTCAAATACATACAAAAATAATCATATGTAAATTTTAAATTTGTCAATACTAAAATTTTATATTTTAATTACATATATTCACCATGCGCAAAGCGCAGGTCTTATCCTAGTAACTATTTTAAAACCAAAGGATCCAAACAGAATACGTTAATATTTGTTATGTGGCTTTATCTGGCGTATAGATCACTAATGGGCTGGTACAGGCCTAATAAATCCTGAAAGAATAGGCCATCTACTCATCTAGGCATAGTAAACAACATATTTGGGGTTTGATTATTCAGAAAATACAGGTTATGCATATTTATAATTGTAAAACCTATCAAGAGTTTTAAGAGCACTACAAGTAAACTCGTATATCAAGATTCATGTATTATGAAGATTGTTGAAATATTAGATTTAGGGAAATTAAGTTGTATGACGCATAAAAAAACATAATTCACAAGATAACCATTGACCTAGTTTTTCGTTGCACGTATTCCATTTTATGTAATGTTATTTTGCTCCTGACGACAATCGGTGCAATCTAAAGAAAAAAAAATTAAAATCCTTAATTATTAATTGTCTAAAGCTACTCGCGGCGTAATTAGATTCACATAATCTCTTTTAAATTTTTTTGGTACGTTTGAGAAATTGAAAAGTCTCTCACGGTTTGCTCCCCTCTTCGAACCCACCTTTTTGTTGTGCACCGTCACCACCATCGGTCTTATCTGAGTTTATTCGCCTTCTCAAAGTACGTTTCAAAGGGGATATCGTCTCCGCTTCTGAATTCGATTGCAGGAAGACATCGTTACAATCCAATCAGCGAGAAGGAGCAATCCGAGCCTCTTCTCCTTCACATTGACGATTTGTCTGAGATCTGTTACAATAGTGTAAGTTCCCAGTTGTGTGCCTTCAATTCTAGTATTGCAATGATCTTTTCCCCTGTTTGGGATATAGTCTTCCTAATCAAATCTAAGTTGTTAAATTTAACCCATCGCTTCCTTTGCATGTCGGATCTGGTAGGCCGAGGTCAACGAATTGATTTAGGGTTGAACTTTTCCCGGTGTCGTACTCATTTGTTTACTGCGAGTATTGGGGTTAATTATGTTTGGAATCAAAACGAAACATTAGGTGTAGAACTATATTGTATGACTATGCTAATGAAATATAATAGCTTAAGAACTATGGTATGAAAAATGGAATAGCTTAAAATGTTTAGTTTTGCAGTACCATTCCGTTTTACTATTTTTATGAAGTAGCGTAGCAAAACTTATCTAGAATTTTAATTTCATTCCATGTAACTATATGTTCGATGCTATACCTATGAATACTATATTATATAAAATAGAACATATTATTTTCCGCTATGTATCGAGGCTACTTTTCTCATCACATATGCTCTTTGCGATTGCAACAAAGAAACAATTAGATAAGCATAAATTACTTCACATATTATTTGCATGTTTCATATGCTGACATTTCCGTAGAACTTGTAAATAACCATTTTTTTTCCTTTTCCTTTTTTCGTTAGGTTTGTCATGGATGAGTTGGGCCTTCCAAGTAAACTGTTTGAAACAGGATTTGAACCAACTGAAAATAAAAGAGTTAATAACTATTTCAAATTCTGTTGGATTGAGTTAGAGGATGAGCATTTGGTGATGTTGAATACGTCACAGTTTGGGAAAGTATTGCAGATGGGGTCACATACCTTATCAGTCATGTTTGTGCATTACATTCTCTCCAGCTAGTTAGTAACAGAGAAGGACTTCGAACTATGGTGGTTCTTTGTGGGAAAACCAATCTGTTATGCGATACAAGACTTCGTGCTGGTAACGGGCCTAAACTATGGAGAAATAGTTGACTCTCACGGTCAGGAAACTGATCAAGGTATTGCGCGAGGGAAGAGAAAGGGAAAGTCATCGTCAACATCTTAAGCCATATTGGATGTTTTGTTTCGTGGGGAGGAAAAGCCCACAATTAGTTATATAGTGGATCGGCTTTTGAAGGTCAATTGGTGACAACTTGTCCAGTGGGAAGGTTGTTAAATTGGTGAGGTCTTGGGGTTCGAGGTAATGTCAAACACACCAATAACCTACCAATGGATGTGGAGGTGTTTCCTCCCATGGTGAGAGGTTAGGGTCGATGCGTTGCAGCGCCAGCTTGGTCCCAGGGGCGGGTTGTTACAGTCTAGTTTATGTACGTTTGGGGTTGCCATTTGAGTAGCATGACGTACTTCCATTAGATAGGTGTTGGATTTTATTTCGTGATCTATACTATATAGGGGTTTTGGTTGGGATATGTTTAGTATTTAAGGGGTTGTTGGTGGGGTTATAATCCTATACTATTTCGACGATATTGGAATAAGACACTTAGTGCATATATATTTTGGTCAGTAAATGTATATGTGACGACTTCTCCATCTTTCATGTGGAATAGTTTTCAGGTACTTTTCACCTTATGTTCCATCGACCACGTTATTCCCTCCACATATTTACCTGGTACCCCTATAAGAGAAGGGATAAAACCGGGTACTTTATCGCACAAATGTTAGAAATTATATTATGTCAAAATCAATGATATTTACCTAGTTTATATTTTATATTTGGATATTTGAAAACTTCTCCCTTAGATTTATCTATCAAAATCTAAAACATCGAACCAAAAGAGACTAAAGAAGCTAAAAGAGCCAAACACAAAATTCTTTAGTACAAGTTTTTAAAACAAAGAGATGAGCCATCTTGCTTCAGGTATGTGCGATTGTGAATGTCTTTATGAATACAAAGTAGAATTTGATGATGAAATATGATGGCGACATCCATTTCTCTCTCCATATCCAATCAAAAAAATTATTTGGAAAACCAATTTGTGAGAAGAGCACTTGGAAGTCTGTTGCACTTGAGATGAGTGAGACTTTGTGTCCAGTCCGGATTTATACGGGTGCCAAGAAGTTCTGCCAGCAACATTGCCCAAATTGTGAATAAGAATGGACATGCAGAAAAGGTGTTTCTAAGTTTCATTTGGCTCGCCATATAATAGACATATATATGTCTAACCTCCATTGTCTTCATGAGATCACCCATGTCTAATCTATTACAAGTTTACAACAAGCTAGCCATGTGATGAAAGCTAGGAGGGAAGCCGTTTGAGGGAACCAGGCAATGTTATTTTAGTCCATATTGCCCGGCTCAAAGTTTGTAGGGACCCTGTGCTGTAAATATTTTTTGTTCAAAATAATGATAAACCAATAAAATCTGGTTAAAGAGCAGTGACATGCAGCAGGGGCGGACATACGTTGGTAGCAACGGGTCCGTGCTCCGATTCTTTTTTTTTCTTTAACTAATCTTATGATAATGGTTTATAACTCATTCAATGCTAGTACCCCCAACTAGTTCAAATTTTATGATGATGCCCCCAATAAACTCTCCTAGGTTCGCCACATGTGACAAGTAAAAATGATTCTTTTTGTACACTCATTGTAAAAAAAAAAAACGTGTTGATTTATCTTTCTATCAGCTCTGTGTATACACTGAAGATTTATCTTCCAAAATTTCTGTCCCCTGGCACCCAGTAGCTTCTGCAACTTTAGCTTTCTGGCAATGCCCAAAAGTCTAATTATAACTTCACTAATAGTATTAGTTAGGGATTATGAGCCACACCAAATATAAGACAAAAAGAAATATATGCTCTGGTCATCTGTTATCTCAACTTTGAAGAAGATTTCCACTAATGGTTTAAGATTTAAAAGATTTTATACATCTAAGATCCTCCATAGTCATTCCAAAAATGTCTCAAATAAATCCGACTTAAGAAAGAAACAACCATAAAAACTATAATAAGAAGACAATGGATGTACCTGTAATTTTCGAATCCTCGAAGTCCCTTCCTTCCTAGACACACTCAAGTCTGACCATGCCATCTTAGTTTTGGTAGATAAATATGGCACCCAAAGAAGAAAATTTTCAAAAACATTCTCTCAGTGTGATGAAGACATCCTTAGGAATATGAAAAGTTGAACACCAAATATTAAGTAGAAGACAACATGCACACGAAAGTGATTTGTTTGACCAATTAGAGAGCCGGGGACGTATCTTTTCAAATATGAGATTCATAATCAAGCCGAGTTATAATGTAGAAAGATATTAGATAATATCTTAATTATTTATATTTAATTAATAAGAAAATTATTGTAGTGTTTATCTAGGGTTTTTATGGTTTTCTTATAAATAACCGTTAATGTCTAAAACTTTAACTGTTTTATGATTTGATTAGTTTATTTGGGGGTTCAAAGAATAGATAAATAACTTTATGATTATCTTAGTTTCTTGGGTATTCTGATAATCATTAATCAATGGATGTAACTCTATCTTTAATAGCGTCTGCTATATCGATCAGTTTAGTATCGAAACTGATAATTTGATTTATTAATCAAATTTTTGTTTCTGGAGCCGTCATGGTGAATGTAAGCTTATATATGTTCTCTTAGGAAAACCTTTTTCATCAACATGAAGAAATGGTTTACAAAGAAATTGATGAACTTGATGATTTTGTTTGCCAACATATTGTGTTTCTTCTTGTGGAAGGCAACAACTTGGACAACTCACGTTCTGATGATTTTGGTGCCAATTGGGGTTTGGAGAAAAATGGTGCAGTAGGAGCTTACACATCATCTTAGTGAGAAGCACAGAAAATTATTCAGTTTCATGTTGATTACTTTGCTTGAGGACCAGCAAAATTATATTTATTATTTGGAAAATATGTCAATGAAAAAAAAATTAGAAGAAAAAATAGAGATAAAAAAATGATTAAGATTCGACGGTAAGTCTTTTCTAACCCAAAAAAGAATTAAAAAATCTTAATCATTTATATTATTTGTATTTAATTAATAAAAATGTAATTTGTTTATGGTTTAATTAATAAAAGTTAAAAAAATCTTTTTATTCTTAT
The DNA here is from genome assembly GCA_905132885.1 of Moricandia moricandioides. NCBI lineage: Eukaryota > Viridiplantae > Streptophyta > Magnoliopsida > Brassicales > Brassicaceae > Moricandia > Moricandia moricandioides. The sequence goes on from CAJHQQ010000720.1 coordinate 21,621, forward strand.
TTTTGATAGATCTACAGAAACATCCACAAATTTAAAAAGATTTGTTTATTGGAAAATTTAAAGAATTAAACGAATATCTTTAGTAGTTTCGGATGAATTACATACTCATAGTTGCCAACAGTACTCCTAAATATCATATGGAAATCGTACTTTTATGTATCGATGAGATATATGTAATTTTTTTCCATCAATCTTTGTTCTACTCATCATATTTTTTAACTCATCCTAGTTAAATATACCACAACTAATGAAATTTGATCAATTGATCATCATTTTGATAAAGTATACAAACTATTTTTTGTCGATAAATTTTCAGTCATTCAAATGTCGGATTTGTTTTATAGCTTTTTCATAAGTTATATAATTTCAACTTTGACTTTTTATATATATGACAAAAAATTCAATTTATAGTATAATAGTGATTACTTTTCAATATATATATATATATATATATGTATATATTAATTATAAATTTAAAATACCTAATTTCTATGTAATTTTGATAAATATTATTTATATATTTATAATAATTTCATTACAGGAAATTCACTTTATCTTTATAGTTCATATATGTGACTTATGCCAATCCTCAAATTAAAATTTCCAATAAATAGTTCTATTGAGAAAAAAAATATAATAGTTTAAGTTTTTAAAGGTGTAATAGTTTAGAATAGTTTATTTTGTTAGATTTTACGATATGTTATTTCAAAATAATCACGAAAATTGACACCATTTTAATTTTTTCCAATTCATCAGATATATATATCGCTCTTTTGATATTATTTGTGTTTTTATAATTTATTTTTAAGTAATATTGGATAGACTATCATGTCATTTATTTTTATAATTTTTATCATCTTCGTCTAAATTGAATAAAACAAATTTTAGACCAGAAAACTATCTTTGTTGTTTCTTAAAAGTTCATAAAACTTTTACCTCTAAATTGGGTTACCAAACATATTTTGCCAATTTAATTTTGAGGTTGACAAAAGAAAATGGTGTTTAAAGATGTGTAGGATTTGTTTTTACTGTTATTAACTTATGATTATCCATTTAATGTACATTAATCAAAGTCGTGCACCGTATGCAAGATATGTATATATAATATTTAATTTGAATCGATGTAGTATTTAATTGTGAATTTTTATCATATGTCATATTTGAATCAGATATTTAGAGTATAGTTTATAAATTAATGAGAGTTAAAACTGTATAAGTGTTTATATTATTTTTTTGACTAAATATGAGTGTTTTTATTAGTTTTGATGTTGTGACTGTTATTATTATTAAATATATTTAGTGACTAGATCAGTATATATATATATATATATATATATATAATATATATATATATATATATATATATATTTGTTATTATTATTACTAATTTATGATAAAAAATCTAATTTATTCAAATTTTATTTAATAATTAGTCAGATTATGATTTGTTATATATAGCTGTATTTCCATTTACAATGAAATACTATATGTGATAGAACTGAAAGTTATACGTGTTGTATAACAAAAGCAAGAAAAGATTCAACTCTATCTGACTAATGTTTATTACAAACCTTAATTAGTAAGATTATATATATATATATATATGAAGCTGTATTTCCATTTATCATGAAAAATACCATAAGTGACAAGCCTAAAAATTATACGTGTCGTGTAACAAAAAGAAAAAGAAAAAAGATTCAATCGTGATATCTGAGAGCATATGGTATCTATTTGAATATTTTGACAACTAACCTTTTGAAATCTAATTTGATGATTAGTAAGATTATGTTTTGCTCTATATAGATGTATTTTATTAATATTAAGAAATATCATATGTAACAAAGCTGGTAATTATACGTGCCGGATAACAAAAAAGAAAATAATATTGCTCAAATAATTAATATTGATCGGTTGTGTGACAAGTCATATTATATATTATTGATCGGTCGTGTTACAAGTCATATTGTAATATAATATAATCAACATTAATTATTTGTTACCTAAAATTATTATTGTGTAAAACTAGTAGTATGTGACATGCATCATATGATATGATTTAGAAGATTGCGTGTATGCCATCGTATGTGTACTTTGGTTGGAAGATAACGGCCATGTACCTAGAATATCTTTTTTCTTTTTAAATTAAATTCAATTTTTGTGAGATGGATACAAGAGAATGAAAATAAAAACAAAAAGCCAAATATGCCCTTCAAATCCATAGCTATGGAAAGAAAGATGATCCCACACAAAACACATTCCATGAATCCAATCTCTCTCTTTTCTCTCTCTCAAGAGTACAATCAGACACAATCTCTTGATGGGAAGTCGGTTCTGTCCTTATAAAATCCCATTCAATCTTTTTCTCTCACCAGTTCTCATCTCTCTCTCTCTCTCTAGTTTCTCAATCTCTCTTCTTCACTAAGTCTTTTGACATAAAAAAAAAGAGAGGAAGAGCCAAAAGGCTTTCTAAGCCATGTGTCCTCAATACTATGCTCTTAACTCTATTCAAAGTAACAACTTTTTCAGTACTAAAACAACACTCTCTCCTTCTTCTAGTTCTTATCTCTCTTCTTGTGTCCTTAAGGTCTCAGGTGCGTGATCTTTTATATATCTATCTTGCTACACACACACATGATCACAGAAACAGAGTCTTTCATTTGTATATTTTCTTCCAATTCTCTAACTTTTGCTATGTCTATAAACGAAATTATCTTGTGGGTTGATGATGATCCATTATTTTTGAAAGATTTTGTTTTTTTCGTTATTTTTTTTTTGTTTTCAGTTTTTTGATTTTCCCTAGAGAACAAAACAAAGAAACAGAGTGATGACTCTGTTTATATGTTCTCTCAGTACACACGCGTGAGATATGTCTCATCATCATCATCATCATCAATGTCTCTCTATCTTTCTCTTCTTTCGTTTTATTTTCTCTTCCTTCCAAGCATTATGTAATCATTAATAACTCTTCCAAATTCTCTCTTCTTTCTTTTTTCTTCGTTTTCCCAAAAATTCGATTTTTTATTTTGTTTATGTCTGATTTGAACTTTTTTTTGGGTAAAAAACTTTTTAATTTTCTTCCTGAATGATTGTCTTCTCCTATTTTGATGCAAAATTATACTATAAGTTAAATTAAATGTATAATCAAGATTGCTTGAAAATAAAATAAAAAATATGTAGTTAGTACGTCGAAACTTTTATTGGAAATTATCTAAATATTATTTTTACCTTTATTTTAAAAGGAAAAAAATACTTATAATTTCAAGGTTAATTATTTTAAGATTTAGAATTGAGGAGTGGGATAGGATAGTGTTGGATTTATGATTTTAATTAATCTAAAAAATTACTTTAAAAAATATATTTGTGAAGATGTCTTTTTAATGAAGATAAAAAAGAGTAATCATACTAATAATACGGTAAACATGAAAGTTTCTCAACGTTTAAAGCTTGTATTTCTAATAAAATGAAACTATAAGGTATCTTCATTTTGAATTTATTATTACAGAATCTAGTTACTCATTAGCGAATGGATTGACCTCGTACTTATAATAATTTAATGTTTGTTTGACCACGGACAAAAAAATTAGTGATTATTTAATTATTCACTTATTTTATAGTAAGCAAATTACTAATTCTTTTATCAATTTTTTAATCTTGTTTTGATAGGATCGCCGCTAAATTTGGAGAGAGACAAATCCAGAAGCTGCTCCATATATTGTACAAAGCTTCGAACTCAAGGTCTAATTTAATTTTTAAGATTAAGTAGTAATTTACATTTATTCCCTTTATTTTGTTGTCAATATTGTATAAAATTTCAATGTTTCTGTGCAGAATACCCTAATTCTCAGGAAATTAAACATGATCTACCTCTAATACATTGGCAACATCTTCAGGGAGATGATGCCCTCAGGTGACAGTTTAATTATATATTTTGTCCTTTTAAAGGTAGTTATATGTTGTAATTATTTTCTTCTAAATAAGGCCAAAGAATATCAATGCATTCACTCTTCCTTTTACCTTGATTAATACATTTTCCCCTGGAATCTATACTTTATATTCCATCAAAAATAGTATTTATATTTTTACACCGAAAGGTATACCATGTTTAATTTCAATTATTGTTATGATTATATGTTTTGATAATAATTTTGTGCATTTGAATTATAGATTAGTATTGGAAGTAATGATATTGCAGTCGAAGAAGGAGTGAAAAGAGTGAAGTCTATTTTGAGAAACTTAAGCGACGGTGAAATTACCATATCGGCTTATGACACAGCTTGGGTTGCTTTGATCGACGCCGGAGATAAAACTCCGGCGTTTCCCTCCGCCGTGAAGTGGATAGCCAACAACCAACTCTCCGATGGTTCATGGGGTGATGCTCATCTCTTCTCTTATCATGACCGTCTCATCAACACACTTGCATGCGTCGTTGCTCTTACATCATGGAACCTCTTTCCTCACCAATGCCACAAAGGTAACTTATATTTATTTGCAAAAAAATAACAAAAATAAAATATTAAAAAAAATATCTTGACTTTCTGCAAAAAACTCAAATCCTTTTTTTAAGTGGGCTAAAAAGAAAGTATACATTGTTTTATAGTTATGAGTTAGAACATCAATCTTCTTTTCCTAAAAGTTCGAATCTTTTATCCTATAGCCATTCAAATTATTATTATTATATATATGTTAAAAGGAAAATATCCTTTTCGTTGTTATTCACACAAAAAAAACATTTGATATGACTAATTTTAATTATAAGCATGTATTAATTATTAATTACTTGTTCAGGAATAACGTTTTTTAGAGAAAATATTGGAAAGCTAGAAGAAGAAGATGATGAGCATATGCCTATTGGATTCGAAGTGGCCTTTCCTTCATTACTTGAGATAGCTCGAGGAATAAACATAGATGTACCGTACGATTCTCCGGTCTTGAAAGATATTTACGACAAGAAGGAGCTAAAGCTAACAAGGTTTGTGTGTTGGGCCAAAAATATATATTTAAAACATTCTATTTTTATATAAACATCTTTGAAAATATTTATATACGGGTCCATGTACTTCACTTAGAGCCAAAAAAAGAGTTATACGATATAATAGCATGCATACGTATTATTAATATATGTGAATAAAATTTGTGCGTACGTTGGAATCTTTATAGGATACCAAAAGAGATAATGCACAAGAAACCAACAACACTGTTGCATAGTTTGGAGGGCATGCGTGATTTAGATTGGGAAAAGCTATTGAGACTTCAATGTCAAGATGGATCTTTCCTCTTCTCTCCTTCCTCTACTGCTTTCGCATTCATGCAGACCCGAGACAGTAAGTGTCTTGGGTATTTGCGCAATGCCGTTAAACGTTTCAATGGAGGAGGTTCGTTAGCCAGTAATCACTTGTCCTATTTTTTCTATTAGCATTCATGTTATGGTAACGTATAACATCTACTTTGTGTTCACTAAATAAATTGATATTTGCTTACTTCTATTTTCAGTTCCCAATGTGTTTCCTGTGGATCTTTTCGAACACATATGGATCGTGGATCGGCTACAACGGTTAGGGATATCAAGATACTTTGAAGAAGAGATTAAAGAGTGTCTTGACTATGTTCACAGGTTAGAATAACATTACTTTTTTTTATCAAGTGGTGGTCGAGTTTAAGTTAGAAAAACTTTATTTATATGTTAACTTTATTTGTATGCAATAGTAGTTTTACTCTAATGATATGATGATGATGATACAATATCAGATATTGGACAGACAAAGGCATATGTTGGGCTAGATGTTCCCATGTCCAAGATATCGACGATACAGCCATGGCATTTAGGCTCTTAAGACTCAATGGATACCAAGTTTCCGCGGGTAAAAGATTATTTTGTTTTTTTTTGGTAATACATTTTCACAATTTTATCCAAAGTTTAACAATAGCTTTTTTAAAAAATTAGATGTGTTCAAGGACTTTGAGAAAGAAGGAGAGTTTTTCTGCTTCGCGGGTCAATCAAACCAAGCGGTGACCGGTATGTTCAATCTATACCGGGCATCACAGTTAGCCTTTCCTAGGGAAGAGATATTGAAAAACGCCAAAGAATTTTCGTACAAGTATCTGCAACATAAACAAGAGAAAGAAGATTTGCTTGATAAATGGATTATAATGAAAGACTTACCAGGCGAGGTACGTTCCATGTAACATAAGACCAGAAACACACAAATTACGAATGGTTCCAAAAAACATTACATCTGCACTTACGCACTGCACGCCATTTTAGAGTCATCTGATGGAGAAGGAAAACGACAAAGCGTGTTTGGCTTTTTTTGCTTATATTTAATTTTTCTCATTTTGCATGTTAGATTGGGTTCGCGTTGGAGATTCCATGGTACGCAAGCTTGCCCCGAGTGGAAACAAGATTCTATATTGAGCAGTATGGTGGAGATAACGACGTTTGGATTGGCAAGACCCTTTATAGGTACTTTATGGATTTCATATTTTTTTTTATGAATGCAAAACAAATGCATTGCACTAAAGTGTTATAATGCATGCATGAGCTGACCATGTATGTAGAGATAAGGGCATTATGGTCATTTAGATTATTAATAACACATAGGTGAGTTTAATCTGGATGAATCAAATCAATTGTATATACCTAACTTGAACTGAAAGGAATGCTAGTGTGTTTTTTTCTATGTTTAACCAGAACCACCAGTAGTTTTAACTCTTTTATTCTTTTGCAATTGCAAGTATTTTAATTATAAAGTAAATTGATAAGCTGATAATGTTGGTGGACGATGTAGGATGCCATATGTGAACAATAATGCATATCTGGAATTAGCAAAACAAGACTATAACAATTGCCAAGCTCTGCATCAACTCGAATGGGACACTTTCCAAAAGTAATATCATCTCCACTCTTTGCTTCTTCTTTTTTTTTCAAATAATCATGGCTTTTAATTGTTTCGGGAGTCCTTTTCTAAACTTTAGGAAACTTTCATGCAAGTGGTTTAGGGAGGTTTCATAAAACTTCGTTATGTTTTCGAAATAAACTATAATATTTTCTTACAATGTTTCTAGGTGTTTTTTATTTCATATGTGCAAAATCATAACCTTTGTCATGTAATTACTTTCTTCTTTTTTTTTTCATTAAAAAACACTATGTTTTTCTATGTATTCGGTTAATAAATTAAGAAACCAATTATTTATCTCAAACTGGAATCAATATAAATTTATTAACCGGATACATATAGAAAAACGTAGTGTTTTATTTTTGTTTTATATATATATTTCCTTAGTTGGAAAGAAAAAAAAGTTGGTTCCAGAACTGAATTTAAAATTAATTTGTACGCAGGTGGTATGAAGAAAATTGGTTCAATGAGTGGAGTGTGAACAGAAGCGAGCTTCTAGAGTGCTATTACCTAGCGGCTGCGACTATCTTTGAACCGGAGAGGTCACATGAGAGAATGGTTTGGGCTAAATCAAGTGTATTGGTTAAAGCCATTTCTTCCTCTTTTGGGGAATCATCTGACTCAAGAAGGGGCTTCTTCGATCAGTTTCGTAACTATATTGCCAATGCTCGGCGAAGTGGGTATCACTTCAGTGACAGGTAAATTACTCTTACGAAACATATGCTTTATGTTTTCTAACTTATATGTTTTAATAAAAAATAACTTGAAATTGGGAAAATTATGAAAGTAACACCAAATAAGCTTTACTTACGTGCATTGTTATTAAAATATTGCACTGCTACCATATATTCATTATCAGAATCATTACTTAAAGTAAAGTTTATATTATCTATAAATAATTTTAAATAAACAAAATTTACGTAAAATATGCATTTTAGTAATTTAATTCATCATGCGAAAATAAACTATTTTAGAGTACTTATCTTTTGACTTAAAATGATATTTATTGTAGCAATTTAAATTTGAGTTAACTTTCTTCTCCGAGTTTTGCCGTTAAATCATAATTTTTGTCAATCTATTAACTTAATTAAGCTGGTAATAGTTGATAAAAATTAAGCTGCCAGTATTAAAATTTTTTTTTTGGTCTCACCTATTGGTTTTACGTTTAACCCTAATTCACTGAGGTAAAGGTTATAACGGCTGTTTTTTTGCGTTTTGTTTTGTTTTGTTTTGTTTTGTTTTGTTTTGTTAAATACTGTTTATATTGCGACAGAAAACACCAAGCGGTCTCCAATGATTTAATATAAAAGATAAGTTCATTTGACCTAATATATTTTAAAAAACTTGAGATTTTTTAAAAAAAACTGTCAGGTTCGTCGAACTGGTGATAAGCAGACAAAGTTTCATTTTAATTCTATCCGAAAGTATTTTTTTGTATTGGTTAATACTAGAGAGCAATTCTATTCCAGTAAATACCAGATCTGGTGACGTTATAATAATTTAAAAAACATCTGGAGGCTGTGAGAAATGAAAGTTCCCATACAACAAACGAACAAAGTAAAAGCTGATCTATATACGTGTGTATTTTTATTTATATATTGGATTTTAGATGTAACTTAACAAAGTCAAAACAAGAAGAAAGCTCTAGTAGCATCAGTTGATTGACTAGTTTGTCTATATTATAATAATGCATGATATGATTATGAATATTAGGAGTATGAGATTGGACCGACCAGGATCGGTTCAGGCGAGTGGGCTTGTCGGAATCTTAATCGGAACTTTGAATCAGTTATCCTTTGATCATTACATGTCTCATGGTCGTGACGTTAACTGTCTCCTCTATCAATCGGTACGTTGCTGTCTTATTTTTTTCTTTCTCTCATGTTTATATTATATTTTTATTATAATATAATATAAAATATATATGTTTATATTTTTTTATTTCTTAGTATTTTAATAAATAAATACGTTAGATCATAATAATAAATGTAATTATAGGAAGCAATTTGAATACAGTACGTTATGTTTTACAGTAAATAAAAACTATTACCAAACCATTAGTTAACTTGTTGAATATTAAAAGTTTGGAACAAAATTGATTTCTTGTTTTCTTTTTTCTTTTCGACAAAATAATTTATTGTTTATAAATTCGAGTTTCAGATAACTTTTTGCTAACTTTATATAGTTGATATTTCCCGGTGCTTTTAAAACATTAAAAATACGAAAATATTATATATTCGAAACATGTAGTAGAGTAGCAATTAATGGTCTATGCATATCATTCTCATTTTTATCTATATAAATGCATTTGAGTATGTAATTTATCAGCTTTTTTTTATAGTGGGGAGATTGGCTGGAGAAATGGAAATTAGATGGAGATGAAGCACATGGAGAGCTCCTAGTGAAGATGATAATTCTAATGAAGAACAATGACCTAACTAACTTCTTCTCTCATCCTCACTTTGTTCGTCTCTCCGAAATCATCAACCGAATCAATCTTATTGCCCAATACATAAAGGTTAGTAATTTATTTGGTCATATAAATTACTTTAATATTTATCAAATAATCATAACTAGTTGGTCTAACGCCACAAAGTCGTGTGCGTTAAAAAAAAAACTGATTCATTTTAATGTGTGTTGATATAAAAATAAATATCTGATGTCCAAGTCCATAACTTATTTTGCATGTGTTGTGGACCAGGCCTGCACATAATCATTTGAAAACGATTGTTCCATTCGATGTTACAACTACTTCAAATCTAATCACCAGATCATACCTCTAATATATGTATATATAATGCAGACAATGAGAAACGATAAGAAAGAGAGGACAATGAAGAGAATGGAGAATGAGATGGAGCAAATGGTTGAGTTAGTATTGTTGGAGGTTGACATATTCCGTGAGGTCAGCATCACGTTTTCTCGATGTAGCAAAAGCTTTTTACTACTCTGCTTCATGTGGTGATCATCTCCAAACTCACATGGCCAAAGTCTTGTTTCAAAAAGTTTTATAACACCATCAGTATCGATCAATGCCGGTGGTATTTTATTTATGCAATTAATACATAATCAATTCATGAATCTATTGGTTCTTGTACATATATATATATATATATGGATATGTGGAGAAGGAGAACAAATGAAATCATGTACAAGTCAAACCTTTGAGTAGTTATTATCCTCCATTTTCAATAGATATGATGAATGCTCCGGAAAACAACTTCTTGTTCAAGATGAAAACAGTATCTGAACATCGCCATATATCGTGTAGACTCTATATAATGCAAGATTTAGGCCATGATTAACCTGGGTCTCTTAAGGTGGGGTTCTTATTTATTTTATTTTTTTTATATATTTTTACCGATAAAAGACGTCTCTTATGGTTCTTATTTAAAGACAATTCTTAAGTTTTCTTAGTTAAAAGTTAAGAAACGTCTCTTAGAAAAGATAAGAACCTCACCTTAAGAGACCCCGGTTAATCATGCTCTTATGATCTAAACTCTGAGTCATTCATTTTATTTCGTCAATTTTTAGGTTTTGGAACAATCATCTTCTTATTTTTATTTACGTTTGGTGTTACAGATTGAGGTTTGAACCCTGTGAATATTGAAAACCCGGACACTCCTAACCATTAGGTCACTAATATTTGACCAGAAGAATTTTTAATAATATCCTCTTGTTTTACACAATTGTTTTTAAAACATAAGTTTTGGCATCTCAATGATTTCTCGATCATAAAGTCTTGTATTTATATTTATATGGTGTAACTCTTAATTATATATATATGTGTGTGTGTGTGTGTGTATGGGGCCATAATCTTAAAAATGTTAAATGTTAAATGTTTGATATAATTGTGTATATGACTGGAATTTAATATTCGATATCGATCCATTATCCGATCCGGGATCCCATCCGCTTTGAAAACGGATATTCGGGGATCATAATAATGATTTTACGGATTCGACTGATCCACGTACAAATTCGGATAGTAAAATTTTAGTTCTAGATGTCCGGATCCATATATTAAATATTTAAATTTTAATTATAGTTATCGATGTATATTATACATACTTTTATATAAAATAACTAAAATTTTAATTTTATTAAATTTTAATGATTTTAAGTATTTTTAAATAATAATTTTAAATAAATAGATGGTTAATATTTATTTTTTTGATTTATTTTAAATGAAAAAAACAGGTCTCGATATCCACGTGTATTTGGCTTTTACCCCGAATAACCTAACCCCGAATATCTAGATCTGGATAACAATTTTACGAATCCAACGAAAACATATCTGAATCCGTATATAATAAAATATTCTGGATATTAGATCCGTCCAAGACCTAATTGTATATATGTATTATATAGTGATAAAAAAATTTAAATTTATAAATTACATAGGTTATTCTTATTAGATATATATCGTACAAATGAATAATATATTGTATTTGTTTGTATATATAACCATTTATAATAAATATTAGTATGCATTTTAGTCATTAAATTGTTATGGAAAATTACATGATTTTGTTATTGTAAATGATTAAGTTCAGATTATAATCGAAACTTATTAACATTACTATCTTTTTTATATTTCAAATATAGTTGGTAGATTATATGAATATAAATAAAAAAATAAAACTAATTTAATGCTATATATATATGTATAATCCTGTTTTTATTATAAAATTTTAAAAAATACATATACATTTTTTATGAATTCTTCAATTTCAATGACAAAAATTGTTAATGAGCTTAGCCGAATTTTATTTTTTTCTTGTTAAGAATTAATGTTTAGATGTTTGGATGCATGGATAATATTAGTGGCATTTTGTTGTAAATATTAGTTAAAGCAAGAGTTAATTCCTATTTGTATTTTAGTTTTAATAGATTAGATTTATTTTTTTGCTTAAATGTTTGGATGCAAGGATAATATCAATGACATTCTTTGTAAATATTAAGTAAAATCAAGGTTTATTTTCTATTTGTACTTCAGTTTTAATAGATTAGATGTGATTTTGCAGAGCAAACATAGGAAGTGATGTATAGTGGGGTTTATCATAATAAGAGCCAAAGACCCATGCAGTTGTCATGTCAATAAAACACCCACTTTTCTAGAGATTAATTTGGTTGTGTATGTGTGTGTGTGATTTTGGTTGTCGTCACTTGCATGACTTTGAAAAGTGTTTTTGGTGTGGCAGAGAGACAATATCCACTTTAGTACACATGATCTTGATGACTAGGTTTTGTTCTCTTTTCTTTGGACATCAAACACCCAACTTATTAACCAAGACACTATCATATCTATTTAGATTCTCATTGGATATAATATACATATATACGAGGATGAAATGAAAGGATAGCATCTGGGTGTTTAGATGTTAGGTCGATTCGGGCCGGTTATAATTGGATCTGATTTTTTTTGTCTTAAACATTTGGATTTAATGGATATTTCAAAATTTTCGGTTCGGATTCATATCGGGCTTTTTTGGGTTTGAATTGGTTAATATCTATAATTAAAATATATATATAAAATACCTATAATTTTTGGGTACGTATCAAGTCCAAATCGGTTCAGATATTTAAAACCTCGAAAAACCTCAAAATACCTAAAAACCATAAAAAAATTAGCCCAAAATTGTTATATTTATTTAAATTTATGTATAATAACCAAAACGAAGCTATTAATAATTGAAAGTACATATTTTTAAACTTTAAATTTGATAGTACTTGAAAATGTTGTAAAAACAAGAATGAAGATTGCAAACAAAAGATATTACAAATAAATCACATATTAAATATATATAAAATAGAATACATTAAGTCATGTTTTGGATATTCATGTTTTTAGGTTGGGTCTATGTCTCACTTTCTGGGGTTAGATCTATTTAGGTCGGTTCTTTTTAGATTCAAAATTAATTCGGATCGATTCTTTTTTTATTTTAGTTCTTTGGGGTAGAGAAATTTTGGATCCAACTAGATAATTGTAAAAAAAAATCGATTTCGTATCAAGTATTTTCGGATTGTTCTGGTTTGATTTTTGGGTCTGGACAAAATGCCCATGCCTAGATAGCATATTGGTTATATCTTTGGGAAAATCATTTACATAACAAAAACATTATATGATAAAAATAACATAACAATAACTAAAAAAGAAAATAACTAATTTTTTTTATTTCTTAGTTTTTATCCTAATTTCTTCACCTAAGTATTAAATTCTAAATCTTAATCACTAAACCAAAATAAAATATATAAAAAAATAATTAATGATGTTTAGATTTTTTTCTCTTTGTGTACTGTTTTTGGAATAATAATACGTTAGTGTTATCTTAAGTATTTTTCTACTCTCTATTCTTTTTCGTTTATTAAACATATATAGTTTTTTTTGGTTCAACATTAAACATGTTAGTACTATTAAACATGTATAGTAGATGGTTGAATTGAATGGTTTTTTATCATTGCTTACCTAGTAGCGATGGAAAATTATATGCAGATCCGTTTTGATTCAGTATTCGATTTAATCCAAAAGTTTGATTTCTTAAGTACCTTTAATAGTGAACTTTTTAAGGTCCAAGCCAAACCAAAACATATTAAACACATAACCAAACTGAAACGTGATCAAAATCCAGTTGATAGTATATTAATCAGACCACCAAACCAGAAAAATCCGACAACATATAATGATATAAATGTACAATAATTGTTTCTGCTTCAAATTGAACAGAACAAAAAATACCACATTAATTGGCAGTCTTAAATTTAGAAATAGTGGCTCCAAGCAAACAGCTGAACCATAATTCTAAAATTTTATGGACCATTTGTGATAACTGATAAATAAAAATTATATCCAAAGAGAATTACTCGACAGAGTGCGGTAGACATGTTTGGTTTAAATTGGGACGACAGAACTATAAAAAGTTAGGTAATGTGCAAAGAGTGTGAAGCAATTTCGAATTGATGGTCAAAATTAGTAAAAGCATGGGCCACACGAAAACATAACTGGAGAGACATTACCACACCTGGAATTTTCATTTATTTTAATTTTGTTCTGTCTCAACCGATCTTTATTTATTTGGTTTTATGATAATTTTTATTTCTTTTTTTGGGTCACTATGAGAATGTTTTATATTTGGATTTATGAAATGTATTATAAGAAAAAGCATTAAAAAATATACATGTGAAGTATGAATGCATTTGGGGTTTAAGAAAAGTATGAGTGCATGTGGCATCAAAAATGTTATGAGACCCATTGCACATTAGTCTTCCTCTGCATCGTACAACAACAATGTGATTTGGCCATACGTACCTTAAACTTTACATGAAGATGAACAGAAAACATATCATTTGGTAGATAATGCATTCCAAAGTCTCAAAGCACACGATTTTGAATTGGTCTGTAAAGAAAAAATATGAGGAGTTTTTTTGATGGGATGGTTGTACTAATTATCAGTCCAAATATGTTTTGACTTTAAAATCTGGATAAAGGATATAAAAACCGCGGGTCATAACAAAGTGTACTTTGGTTTAATTTCTGCAGATACATTGATACAACACCAAGATTCATATTATTTCTGGGTTAGAGAGCAAACTCTTTTGAAGAGTATCATCTATTGAGATTTTTTTTTTCAAGAACATAGCAGAGATCTTGATTTCTTGTAGAGAGTATTTTCTGCTCTTTGACGTAAAAACTACTATTTGTTTAATCTATAAAAGATATATCTTTAACCAATTTTTTTCCATTAAGATCATTTCCAATGTAAATTTCTATATTTTCTTCTATAATATAGATTTATATTATTAAAGTGGATTTGTTTCAATAACTCTAAATAAAATTTCTCTATTTTTGAATAAAAATATAGAGGAATGTTAATTTTTGTCTCTATACTTAAATATAAAAATTCTCTATACTTAAATATAAAAATAATATTTTTCTATATTTTCTTTAAAAATAGAGTAATTCTATTATATAGACATAGATTAAAGTAAATCCGATTCTATAATAGAATTATCTGCTTTAAGAGAAAAATATAAAAATAAAAATAAAATTAGGTTTGAAATATTCTAGAACGATATATATCCCACATGATTAGAGCCCTTACAGCTTACATCATTCAAGTGACCCACATAGACAAAAAAAAAATGGTTTAGATTGCTAAGCTTACTAGAAAGTAGAAAGCCAAGAGGCTAAATGATTGTTGTCTATAAGAGATTATTTTGCTCCATACAGAGTGTCAAGCTTTGCTCAAAGAGACTATAGCCAAATTAAAATATATATATATCAAAGCTCAATGTTCCGTGTCACAAAATCTATTTTCATCACCTTGATAAGGAAGAAAAATGAATGAGCAACCAAGCGAGGACGGTCTAATGGTTTTGAGGGAGCTTTGGCTCCAATACGGACTCAAATTCGAATTTCGCTGACCACTAGAGATACAATTTAATATTCGGGTTTCCCCAACATCCTGTGACTGAAGCATACTCCAGCCGATAATATAGGCTGATACGGACACTCATCGCTAGCATAGATCCATTTCGATGGGGCAAGAATACATCAGGTTATTAAAAAAATAATGAATAAGCTTTACACTTTCAACACAAGAAACATATACGAAAATGGATTAAAAAAAAACATACGACCACGAAGTTAAGGCATATATCTAAATACGTGATGTAAGTATATGTGCATATACCAAGTTAAACAACATTATTATCTACGTATGTACTGAGGGATTGGTGGGTGCCCAATTGAAGTCCATATCCAACCAATTTTTTTTACTCAAGCCCAAATATTAAATCACATGAGCCAAAAAGCCCAAACATTAATGCAAGCTCAAAAAGATCAAAACGACGTCAGATAGGATCAGAAGAAGATGGATAGGAGAAAAATCTAATACTTGAATCTTATTGGTTACCTTATCCACTCAAGAAACTCTTAGCTTCTCAAATTTTCACAATATTATCTTCTTTCCCTCTCATCAAATACACTATTAAGCAATAAGCTCATCACAGAGAAACGAACAAAAAAAAAAAAAAAGATGGCAACTCAAGCCGCCGGACTCTTTAGCTCCGCCGTAACAACCACCGCAACCTCCGGCGTAAAAAAACTCCACCTTTTCACAACAACCCACCGTCCAAGATCCATCACCTTCACCAAAACCGCAATCCGCGCCGAGAAAACAGATGCCGCCGCCGCCGCCGCTCCAGCCGCCGTGAAAGAAGAAGCTCCGGTGGGATTCACGCCGCCGCAGCTAGACCCAAACACGCCGTCACCGATCTTCGCGGGAAGCACTGGTGGGCTTCTCCGCAAGGCCCAGGTGGAGGAGTTCTACGTTATTACATGGAACTCGCCGAAAGAACAGATCTTTGAGATGCCGACAGGAGGTGCGGCGATCATGAGGGAAGGTCCGAACTTGCTGAAGCTGGCGAGGAAAGAACAGTGCTTGGCTTTGGGGACAAGGCTTAGGTCTAAGTACAAGATTAACTACCAGTTTTACAGGGTGTTCCCTAATGGTGAGGTTCAGTATCTTCATCCTAAAGATGGGGTTTATCCGGAGAAGGCGAATCCGGGAAGAGAAGGTGTTGGTCAGAATATGAGATCTATTGGGAAAAATGTTAGTCCCATTGAAGTTAAGTTTACTGGGAAACAAAGTTATGATTTGTAAGATGTGAAAAAAACAAAACAAAAACTTGTGTGGAGATGACTATGTTTGATGTTCAATTTTAATAACTATTCTCTTATTATATTTGTTGTTGTTGTTGTTGTTCTGTTTAGCAGTTTATATGAATCTTGTTGTGGTCATTCTTGGTAAAAGTTTATATGAAGCTCTTCCAACAACAATGAGACTTAAAACTTATGTTATATGCCAAAGATGTCTCTAAAGCAATGATGAACCATGCTAAAGCTATGTGGGAATGTACCAGCTTCCATCACAGTCAGCCCAGCAGCAGAGCTGGAGGCCAACATTGCCACATTGGTACAATGAAACTGATCAAGAACATGGAGTTCAGTAAGTTTTGATGCATTTAGATGCTCTAAAGTTGTGCGTCTTCTTCTTAGTCTATATATGTTCATCTTGGCCTTTGGTAGAGGTTTGGATCAGAGGAGGTGCATAAAGCTTGGAAAATATAATTGTGGATATACAACAGATAAAATATTGATGTAGAGTAAAGAAAAAGCATCTCAACAATCTTATCGAATGAAGGCATGAAACTCCAATTTGGATGTTTCATAGAAAATTGAGCTACATTCACTTTGGGATGTGTTTTTAAAACATCACAACCAAATGCTTCAGAAAATACGATTCATTTAGTAACGACATGACAACAAAGAAGTAAAATGCAGAGAAAGCCCATTGTGACTGAAACATCATCTCAACTAGAATTATAGAAGCCTTTATGTACGGACAGTCCCTGGTTTAGCGAGCGGAGGAAGATGAGATAAAAAGAAGTTAAGATTACCCGGAATCATCGTCCTCCTCCTCCTCCAACTCCTCACCGTAGCTGTAACAAGAGCTCCCGGAAGAAGATGTATTGTCTGAATACACCTCTCCTGAGCTGAGATAATCACATAACACAGCCATTTAATTTACTTTGATAAAAGTAAAAGATAAAGCATAAACATGTAGTAATTCATGAACCTTGACGATGATGATGAAGATGGTGCTGGAAAAGTTGCCACAAATGTGAGACTTGGTTTTTGTTTCTTCAGCTCCTCAACAGGAAATCTACAACACAAAACAATGTCATATACGTGGGAATCGCATTAAGAAAAAAACAAGGAAGAATATGAACAAATCAATCACTTACTTTGGTTCAAAAGTTGCAATCCCACCATCAGACACTAAACCGTTTGGGCTTGATACGTCCTATTGAAGACAAAAGTATGAGAAAACAAAAGTTCACAGAACAAACTAAGCACAGTTCCTTTGACAACTTACAATGTGACGAATGGATTTAAAGTCTCCCGCAAGTAGTGAATTCAAAAACAGCAACACTTCTCTCTGTGAATGCAGAAACAGTCAAGGCTGTAACATTTAAGAAAACTTCTTGTGGTTTTATCATTACCTCTTTTAGATGATAGCAGTCGCACAGCAATAGAGTCTGGAGTGAACTGTCTCTGCAGCTAAGTCCCAAATCCCTACCATCAAACACTTACGCGATAAGAAATTTAAACACTTAAAAAGCTATTACCAATAACGTTAGCTCAAACAACATGAACCTCAAAAAGGAACCACTAATTCCATAAGTTCCAGACAGGTTTATGTACTTAAGTTGACGAAAACCCTGCAAAAGTTTGTTCCGGTTTAGAGAAGCATATAAATGGGTAAGTACCAAATGACTGAAGAAGACAATACAAACAAAACTACAGGAGCCATACCTGTATTATTGTCCGGGCCATTGCGTCGTTTACACCGAATTGTAAGAGTGTTAGCGAGCTCAAGTTGGGGCAATTATCAACAAACTCTACCACGGTTGAACTTGTTGCAGGGTCTAGACCACCAATCACAAAGTAGGCTAACTTTGAGCAAACCTCAAGTGAACTTTTTTTTAAAAAAAAATTAGAAAAGGAAGCTTCATAATGGGAACATTTACCTGCAGCACCACAGTGCTCTAAGAACAAGTGCTCTATCAAGCGACAATTCCTCGTGATTGGCGCTAAATGCTCTGCTGGATTTACATTGTCACCTGAAACACTGAACAGACATTAAAGTAGAAAAATAAATCAAAAGCATAGAAGATGGCACCTCCAGACAAAGTAAAGTAAATTAACAATGGAATACAATATTTCAGGGGATCCAAGACAACTTACAATCCAATAATCTTCAGATCAGTGAGATTTGCACAGACTGACAACACAGCACATAAGGACTTGGCAGGCATGAGTATCAGATTGTAAAGGTGTAGGCTTCTCAAGAGACCCCTAGTTCAATGGAGAAAGAAAGTTAATTGAGCAGCAATGGTCAAGCAGAAACGGGTAAAACCATATTCTCTTGAGAAGCACATACCCAGCAAAACCGTGATTAAAAGTTAGTGGAGCAAGACAAGATCTTGTAAGCAAAAATACTGATCGGGAAGAAACACAACCAAGTTTGAGGGATCTGCAAGCATAAACAAAAACTCAGAGATGACTACCTACATAGACCAACAACTTCCACCACACAGATGGCCCAGAAACAGAAAATCACACCTGAGTTCTTTTCCAGCACGATGGATCATAATACACACAACACCATTATCAACATTTTTGGCAGCCATTGTGAGGTCGATGTGTGAGTAACATACACGGTCCATGGCACACTTGTTAAACATTGTGCAACATACAGAAGCATGCATTAGAGACTTTGTATCAAGCATTGAAAACACCTGAATATACATTATAACCATATTACATGAGACATCAACTCATGATAAAAACACAAATTCCAATGAACAAAAATACAATTTTAAGCAATCTTAATTTATCACATTTGACTATGAGATCAGGCCGGGGGAACACATCCCTAAAACATCGCCGGTCTTGAATAAAGTCAAATGAAACATTCGCATACAACCTCAAATTTCCGAAGAAAATTACATTGACATAGTCTCCCAAATTTATAAAACAAAATTATTACAATTTTTACTAAATCGGTTAGGCTTATAGCCCCAAGATCTCAGAGACAAATCTTTTAAACAACCATTTTTTTTAAGTTTTCGTCACAAACATAGTCTTCAAAAATATGACAGACAAATCTCTTACTTTACTGACAATGTATTAATATATATTTACACTCTTTAATAAAATCTATTTCGTTCATTTCTTTTCGAAATTTTTTTTGGTGACAATAACTTTTGTCAGGTCTATGTTAGAGTATTCCTCAAATCTCAGACCCGACCCGGCCCGGCCCGGCCCCGCCCCAGGTGTGTACATAGATATATGAGAATTTCTGGAGATGTTACCTTGGTAGTTAGTTCAGGGGGAAGAGGCCAAGACATAGAGTTTTGTAGGGTGGAGCGTTTCCTGATGCAACGCTTAGTGGAGTTGTAAAGAAGCGACGCGAGCTGGAGAGTACGATCAAGGAACCGATCGTGATCGGATCCATCAGGGGGTGAGGGGATAACTTTATCGAGCACTCGATCGAAACAGCAGCCGACGGAGAGTGGCGAGGAGAACAAAGGCAAGTCCGACAACGAAAGGAAAGAGGAGATCGTCGTATCGATGCTGCTTTGGTTGAAACCTGGAGCGATACGGAGGAGGGAGGAGGATCTAACGGAAGGGCCGTGGCAACGTCGCTTGGGATTGGGAGCGTCCATAACAATGGAATCAGAGTGTTACAGAAGAGTTTCTTTTGATTTTTAGAGGGTTCAAAATATTATAGTCTGCGGCGGTATATTCTACTAGGCCTAGGCGTTCTCGCTTTAGGATCGGGTTCTGGTCCGTTCTTTTTTGATTTGGATCCTTCAAGTCTTATAATTTTAGATTTAATAGGTACTTGTAAATTTTCGGTTCATGTTCGGGTCAATTTTTGTCGGATCTAGATCGGTTCGAGTCTATAACTAAAATATTTGTAATATTCAGATCGGTTCGAACTCGGATATTTAAAATATGAAAAGAACACAAAATACTTAAATCTCATCAAATTTAGTCAAAATTTGTCATATATATTTATATTTTTTACAAAATAACTTAAAATAAACTATTAATAACTAAAATAAAACATTATAAAACTTTAAATATAATTTAAAAATTCATATTACTAAAAAATATTATAAAAATAATACTAAAGACCGTTAACAAAAAAATTCAATTAAATAAAAAATAGAAAATATAAGACAAAAATCATCATTTTGGATATTCATATAATTAAGTTAGGTATAAATCGGTTCTTACCAGATCGGGTCTATTCGGGTCGGTTTTTCTGGATCCAGGTCTATTTGGATCGGTTCTTTTCGGTTCCGATTCTTTCGGGTAAAAAAAGTTAGACACAATAGATACTTGTTGTTAAGAATATATTGTGATGTCGATTATAGAAAGTCTTGTTCACCAAGATTTACTTGTACTTCTTCTCCAAGCTAAACCCCTATATTGTATCCCTATATAAAGAGTTCATTATTCATGGAATAAGACACACCAATTCATCTCTTCTCTTCTCTACTTACAACACGTTATCAGCACGAAGCTTTAGCGATCTTGAGCTAATAGGTATAGATTTTTATTATGTTATATTTTTAGTCTATATTCAATCCTTCTTCAAATCATGCTTGTTATCAATTCATGGTTTGTAAGAAGGGATTCATACACAGTATGAGCTTAGGAGCTTTAGTCGACAATATTGATCTATCCTTATTTCAAGGAAAGAAAATCATTCGATTAAAAAGAGATCTTGTCGATGTTTCTAAAGCTAATGCTCAATAGTATGTGTTCTCTTTATTAATCATATGTGATGCTTATATTTTATTATTAAAAGTAATCATATTACTGCATAATACATTATTTATTTTCTTATAGAGTTACTATGATGATTCTTCATTTAGTGACAAGTTTAACTTTTAACACTTACATGAGTTTGATTTTGACATATTTTTATATGTAGGTTGTTAATTCACATTTATTCATCATTGCATATTGACAACCTTGATTTATAATTACTAATTAAAATTTATTCATTGATCGCATTCACTGTTAATGAACATCTTATATGCATTTATACTTGATATGTTATGCGATAAATAAAATATACATATTGGATTCATAGGTTAATAATTATTTACTAGATTTGATAAGATATTGCACGTTGGTTTAAAAAATTTAGGGTTCAATGCATGTAATATATATGAATGCATATAATATAGTAATAAAGTGTTACGGTTGAATGCATGTAATATATTATTTACATATATGAGTGCATACAATATTGTAAAAGTTTTATGGTTGAGTGCATGCAATATACATGTAGTAATAGAAAAAAAAAATTTATTTTTAGAAAACGAAATCGGTTTGTTCGAGATATATAACTTGTAAATATATCTTATTATTATTTTTATTACCATTGTGTATACGAGAGTTTTTGGCTTAAGGTTTAACCTTAAAAGATCCATAAGTTTTGGAGAACAATCCAAAGAAAGGTGTAATCACTTGAATATGATTACCTAAAGCTCATTATGTGTTTTGCATCTAAAGATTACAAGACCTACGGTCTGTAAATAAAGCCCAACTATGTTGGATGCTAAGTTTAAAAATAAAATATTCCTAAAGAGAATATCAATGATGCAAAGATATTGTAGAATAAATCTTTTTACTCCAACAGACAAATGCTTGAGAAAAGAGATTAAATAAGCTTATAGCTATGTTTTGTCTCCTTGAGACTAAGAAAAATAATGAGCTATTGAAGTACAATGATAAATCACGTCTAGTTGATTAGATCTATTCTTTTGAAGAGAATATGATATTTTATACTGAGAAAGAAAATCCACACAGATAGGAGTGGTCAAGAAAATAAAAGTAAAAGTGACTGTAGACGTGAATGTGGATATATATGGTTATGATCAAAGGTCAAAACCAAAGAGTTTCTTTATAGAACTCATATTCTCACTTGAAATTGAGAAAATAAAGATGGTAATAAAGTGAAGATATTCATTCATATAAAGATGAAAGAAAATTATTGTGAGTACCTTACAAGGTAATAAAGTTTATATAATGTTCAAGAAGAGGATGTATATTAATACTCTAGAAGAGTACATAAATACACCATAAGAGTACATAAATATTAATGTATCTTCAGAAGTCTCAAAAGTAAGAAGGATCTAAGAAAGAATACATGACCCTAATAGGATATATTATTGATTCTAATATGAGATTTAATTCAAGATTGATAAACCTATAGTGTTATCATCTTGAGAGGAAGAGTTAGAGAATCTCATATTTTATAATAAGTGGAACATCTAGAAGATTTTCTAACTAAACTGAGATTGATGAATCTTTCTTAAAGTAATTCTATAAAATTTTGAGACAAATATAATTTTGAGATAGTAAGGAAATGTTAAATTCATTTCAATTACAAATATTCTTAAGGCTCTAAAAGTTATTTAGAGAATATAAACATCCTTTTATACATTGTACTACACAAAGATTAATGTAGTGGAGATAACTATACAGTAAACGAGAAGTTTACAAAATATTTGGCATTAACCAGTTAGACCATTTTGGTTCAGTAATGATGCGAAAAGATATTTTAAGATTTATGCGGAATAGTCATTGAAGAACCAGAATATTCATTTAAATGATTTGACATATGATTGCTTACTTACAAAATAAAAGATTAATACGGTTTTCACCAGCCAAAAGAAGTTATTGGCATGAATAAAAGAGATGTTGGTGGACTGATCACCCACTATGCATCTTCATAATATTGGTGAATTCACTTCTTAAAGTCTTTGAAGACTATGACAAATTCACTGGGATAAGTGCTAAACATTTTGAGCAACACTAGTTTGCATCAAGCCAATAAGTAATCACTAGTTCTCCCCACATTAGTATTGGGTCAGAAACCAACCATTTCATCTAAGAATGTTGGATGTGCGATAGACATCCCAGTTTCTCCACCACAAAGCTTTAATTAAGATGAGTTTTCAAAAGAGGTTGGAAATATATGTTGGATATGAATCTCCACTGATACTTAAGAATGTAGAACCATCCTTGAATAATATAAGTAAAGCTCGATATGAATGCTAAAAGTGAATTAGTATTTCCAACATAAGGGTGAGAAAATAAACAGCTGAAAAAGTAAATAAGTTGATATGAATTATCATTGATCCTCGGACTAAAGAAAATGTCAAAAAGTCCAAAAGATAATTCAATTAGAGCTTAGTAAAGCATTTGCCAGACATATTTACTGACCCATATAAATAGAGTGATCAAGTCACAATATCAGCTGTAAATGCTCCAATAAGAATTGATGTTCTAGAATAATAAGATCAAACTGCTAGCCACAACTAAAGTGTGGTAGACATGTTGGTTCCAAAGATAAAAATCCTCGTAAATGAAAAGGAGCATAAATAAATAATGGTCAAGAGGAAATATAGTCTTCGAATGATCTCCAGAAGAGACATTAAACATGACTGAAAGAAATTCAGGTACCTGAGACAATGAAGAGAGCTCAATAATTTATGTCATGTATAAAATAAAATGGAACCGATATGCAAATCGACGTCGATGATATTTATGCATGCAAAGTAGCAGTTGATATGATGAATGAGAAAGAGGATCATGAAACAAAGTCTATTGAAAATGTACACAATGAAATGATTGGCCAAATCAGAAAGAAATAATAGAAAAAAATATATATATATAAATTCTCGTGAAAGCGAGCAGTATTTAGACCAGTAGTCCATACACCAAAAGTGTAAAACCAGTGGGATATAAATGGGTTTTTTGTGCGAAAGAGAAATAAAAATAGTGAGATTGTGAGATACAGAGCACGTTTAGTTGCACAAGGATTTTCACAAATACCTGGAATTGATTATGAAGAGACATACTCTCCTGTGGTGGATGCTACTACATTCAGGTTCCTTATCAGTCTGGCGATAAAGGAATGACTTAATTTACGATTAATGGATGTAGTCACAACTTACTTATATGGCCCACTAGATACTGATATTTACATGAAAGTCCCATAAGGATTTAAATTGCCAGGAGCAACAAATTCTAATTCTCGAGAAAGTTATAGCATAAAGTTAAATCGATCTCTTTATGGACTGAAACAATCATGACGTATGTGGTATAATCGCTTAAGTGAGTACTTGTTGAACGAAGGCTATAAAAACGATCCTATCAGTCCATGCATCTTTATAAAGAGATTTGAGAAAAGATATGTTATAATTGCAGTGTATGTTGATGATTTAAACATTATTGGGACTCCCGATGAGATTTCAATTACAATGGAATACTTGAAGAAAGAATTTGAGATGAAAGATCTTGGAAAAACAAGGTTTTGTTTGGGACTACAAATTGAGCACCTAAAGAATGGAATCTTAGTGCATCAAGAAACTTACACAGAAAAGGTGGCTAAACGATTTTCTATGGATCAAGCCCATCCTTTGAGTAGTCCTATGGTTGTAAGATCACTCGATGTGAATAAAGATCCCTTCTGCCCTAAAGAGAAGAATGAAGAAATTCTTAGCCCTGAAATACCATACTTAAGTGCAATAGGGGCATTAATGTACCTTGCCAGTCATACAAGACCGGATATATCATTTGCAGTGAATTTATTGGCAAGGTTTAGTTCATGCCCGACTCAAAGGCATTGGAATGGGGTAAAACATATATTTCGTTATCTCCAAGGTACGAAAGACATGGGTATATTTTTTCCTAACCCATCCACAGAAGATTTGATTGGTTATGCAGATGTTGGATACATGTCTGATCCCCACAATGCTAGATCACAAACAGGATATGTGTTTACTTATGGTGGAACTGCTATCTCTTGGCGTTCGATGAAGCAAACTATTTCAGCAACTTCTTCTAACCACGCAGAGATTTTAGTCATTCATGAAGCTAGTCGAGAGTGTATATGGTTAAGATCTGTCATTCAACATATATGAGAAGATTGTGGTCTATCTAGAGGGAAAGAAGCTCCAACAATCATGTATGAGGGCAATGCTGCATGTATCGCACAACTCAAAGATGGATACATCAAAGGAGACAGGACAAAACACATTCTACCGAAGTTCTTTTTCACACATGATCTACAGAAGAATGGCGATGTTCGTGTTGTTCAAGTTCGTTCAAGTGACAATTTGGCTAATTTATTCACCAAGGCGCTACCCACTGCTACTTTCAAGAAGTTGGTTTATCTTATCGGATTGCGTCGTCTCAAAGATCTTGACGTATGTACACATTAGGGGAAGTAATTGCGCGCTGCACTCTTTTTCCCTAACCATGGTTTTTTCTATTGGGTTTTTCTGGTAAGGTTTTTAACGAGGCAGCATCTACACGCATAATAGACATCAAGGGGAAGTGTTAAGAATATATTGTGATGTCGATTATAGAAAGTCTTGTTCACCAAGATTTACTTGTACTTCTTCTCCAAGCTAAACCCCTATATTGTATCCCTATATAAAGAGTTCATTATTCATGGAATAAAACACACCAATTCATCTATTCTCTTCTCTACTTACAACACTTGTAAGTTTTTGGTTTGGTGTTGGATCGGTATTTTTAGGTCAGTTCTGATTTGGGTTTTCGAATAATATACCTAGGCTTTTGTTCTACGGTGGAAAAGTCTTTGTTTTCTGAAATTAGGTTCGTACAAAAAAAACTAGATTGTGTAAAATATGAAAGAAAATTAAAAAAAAAAAAATGCTTCATAAAATTAAAAGAGGTAGACAGCTTGGAATATTGGTTCGAGCTAGAAACCTCCATTAGTGTTTCTCTTACATAACTCGTGGTAGAGGTTGAAGAGATGATTGTGCGAAAATGTTTATTTTACCCTTCATTTGAAAAATATCATCCTCATGTTGCGGACTCGACACCTCTAGGATGTAAAACTCCCAAAAGTTAAAACTAAATACTTATTGAAACTAAAACCTATATATTCAAAATATAGCAATGTAAATTTGAAGTACCATTTGGACTTAATCTTTAACTCACCTAATTATTTACAAATTGTATCACTAAAAGTATATCAACCCCTAGATTTTAGCATTAGTTAGTTTTTTTCTCATTTAAAATAACTACTAGATTTTGACCCGCAATTTTAAAGCGCGGTTTTATTTCCGGTTAAAAAATAATTTCTGTAATAAATTTATAATTTTATTTATAATTTGTATATGTATATGAAATTTATAATAGTATGTCAAGTATGATAAAATATATATCAGGATATCATTCAAATAAAATTTATATTGGATTAATAGAAAATTTATATATAATTGTTTTGACCTCAAAAAGGATCTTATATTTTAATAGTATTGATGATATGAGATAATAATCTAAAATATAAAGTTTTAATATTTTATTTTTAACCTTTTTTTTTACGTCGATTTTATTTTTAATCTAAAACATATATAAGTTTAACTTGTATTAAGCTAAGTTGTTCTTTAAATGCTTTAAAGTTAAAATGAAATAATACTTTTTGTTAGTCTGCTTCACATTTATCACATTTTATAATTGTAATGAAATTATCAAACATGTTTGTTCAACCCGTTTGTATTTGTTAATATTTTACATATTTAATTGAATAATCCATAAAATATGTAATCACCATCAACCACAAATAATTTTTAATATATTTATCAAGTAAAATATATTAATCTAATTTTATTAATAGAAATTTAATATTTTAAAATACGGTTTTATTCTGGACCTAATTTTATTCATGTTTTACACAATTAATTTTTAATATATTTATCAAGTAAAATATATTAATCTAAATATCAACAAACCTTTTTCTGATTCAATCATCCGAATCAGCAAACCTTTCTCCTTGGTGTTTTTTTATTAATGCATTAATCGCTGAAGTTCCCCATTAGAAGATATCACAAAACCTCTCCCTTTTACAGCTTTGTTTTGCATCTTTTTGGGAAAGACTTACAGTTATGATCTTCCAAGAACTCATCTTCATCAATCCTTGTCTTCATTGAGTACCATAAAACTCCCTGAACTCCACCGTCAGAAGCAGCACAAGGCTGGAGAATATGCCCAGGATTAGACTGTTCAACCATGACTTGAACCGGTACACTCCAAAACCTTACTTGGAACTCAAGTTTCACGGTAATGCAACTTATTATCCTTCCAGCGTTTATCTCTGTCGCTGGAGACTGTTCCAGTGTTGTCTGCTTTATCATCTTCATTCTTGCAATTCCGTGCCCACTAACGTTGTGCCTGATCCCAAAAATATTCGTTAACGTTCTTAAGAAACCCAACAGGCCAATCCCCATAAGAAAAAAAACAAACTTTGATTTCAAACTATCACTAAATCATAGAAAGTAAAAGTTTTTTGGGGTCTATATCGATTCTTTCTTCGTGGTTGAGGATTAAAGAATTAGTGTTTCGAATACCCCTTTTTTTCTCCCACGATTGTTTCTAATTTCTGTGATCGCGTCTTAATCTAATCAAAACCCAGAATCTCCTTTCTATATCCCTCTTGTGTGATTCTTTTGTCATTCTTCTGCAACAAATATATAAATATTAACTTTGGATCAAGGAAGATCTCCTTTTTGATTTAACATTTCTTTGATCGGGGTTTAGAAATGTTGTTAAGAGAATAAGGGAATATACTATTATGTAAATATAAGACGTACAGTAGTTGTAGAATTGTTTGAAAATAGGATAAAAACAATTTCAAGAGTAGATCTGGTTACACAAAATAAGGAAATGAGTTGTTGAGTTTTTTTTTTAAAAAGGAAAAAAATATCCAAAGCATAGCCTAAGATAAATACAGTGGCATTTCACTGTAAATATCTCAAAACTCCAAGGGTTCCTCAAAAAAGGGCCTTCAGTTTTAATAGTATTGATTCGTGATACCCTCAACGTCGGTTTGATAAAGTCATCGTATTGTATTTCACATGTTTGAGTGTCACAGAGATGATAGATGGGTATAAACACGCAACATCACATTTTTAAAAATATTTGAATTGAAATGAAAAAGAAGTATTATCAACGAAAGTAAAATATATGACAGTATGAGGATTCATGTGTGTTTTATGTAGTTGTATAATGATATATGCATTGTTTAGCAATAGGGGTAGAAAGAGATATGACAAACGGCAATTAGATTTATTAGGAATCGTGTGTTTTCTTGTAACTGTATTATTATTTTTGCATTAATTAGCCAACAAAAAAAATCGTGGGTTAGTATGCAAAATTACCAGTAAACCATTAATGAGGGGCAAAAGTTTATTTGAAAACATGATGGCATTCAAAGTAATATACCACGTAAAGTTAAGGGTAAATGTTAACAATGATCCTGTTTTAATAATATTGATAACACATTCACTAACAATACATAAATATGTATATTTTTCTTTCAAAAATATCTTAGGATAGTTCTAAAAAACATTTGTCACAAAAATAAGTTTCAAGAAAAAAAAATGATCAATTTTTTTATTAAAGTTGTAAATATACGCTTATGCCTCTAGAGTTAACTTATCTAGCCTTAGGATTCAGAGTTATAGGGTGAAGTTTCAAAGATGAGGGTTAAATTTTTTTAAAAAATAAAATAAATAATAAAAAAATAAATAAAAATGGGGCCGGAGCCCCACTCATGGTGACCTAGTTGAATTGGGGGAAATATGTGGTTATGGCGGCAACATGCTATGGGGTGGTGATCCCACTAATGGGGTCAAAAGGACTTTACCTAGGCTAAGAATAAATCAACTCTTAATTTCAAAACCTGGTTCGAACATGAGGAGTACCCATGCTAATGTGCCTTGGATGATCCACATCTCAGGCTATTTCGATCATTTTAAGATTTTTTTAGTGACAAAAACTTTTTTTTAAAAAAACTATTTGAAATAATTGCTCTTATACTTTTCAACCAATATATTGTCTATCTTTTGTACCAAACTTTTTTGTTGTAAATGTGTCATTTAAATTTTTTTCGTTTTTAAAATCAAAAATTAGTTAATGTCTAAATATACATTCACCTTCATATACATAAAACAAATCAGCTTAATATCTAACAAACTTTTAAAACATTGTAGTGAATTGTTTATACAATATGACAAATTAGAAGAATATCTGATCATTTGAATTATGGCAAGCCGCAAGTGAAAAATAGTTTACGGTTTCAAAGTTAATATAATACAATTAATCTAAACAGAATTTGAGGATCCATTGTTTTCTTTATTTTCCTGCCATTCAATCTTGTGAAAACTGAACTGAATATTGATTCAGTATAATAATTAGGTCAATGATCGAACCGATCCTACCGAGTTTAATATTTTACTTGGTTTAAATATAATATATATAACTATATAATTAGTTTTTATAAAGCTCTATATCATTGTTAGAATTTTAAAATAATATAAAAATATTTTTAAACTAATGTGTTTAAATAAGTATTTACAATAATGTGAAGATGAAAAAAATAATGTGAGTTTATATGAAATCATTTTGAAATATATAAAAAACTTAAATTTAAGAAAACTAGATTTTAATATTAAATCGGATCACTGGTCAAGTGAGTTTGACAAATTTTGATTGGTTTTATCTCAAATCATGGTTACACAATTCAAAATTGTTTAAAAAAGTGAATTATTTTCCGACCGGTCGGATCTGCCGATCCGGTTTACAATTAGTTATATAGTAAATATTAAAATATATATCATCAGTCATAAAAATTAAGTATTTATATAAAATTTTGAAAACAATTATCCACACGGAGTACGGGTCGAGCTCTAGTGATAGGATTAATTTTATTCTCCAATTAATCTGATTAATGGATTTGGCACTAGACCCTGGGATACCACTAGTGTTAATTACGCCTAGTATAATTCCAAACATATTATAATTATACATAGCAGTGTCACTGTTCACACCGAAAGACTAATGTATGCTAATACAACATGAAACTGGAGAAGTTATCATCCTTTTCGTTCTTCTTCCATGGCATTTCTCTGTTGCTTTTTCGATTACGTTGGGTCGGGTTAAAGTCCCTGAAACTATATATTTTGTTTCTAATGGAATTTGAAGCTTGGTTCTATTCCACCTTTGATCTCAATAAGATCCTTCCACTTCTTTGATCTTAACAAATTCTTCATGAGCATCGTTTACTCTCATTCATCGTTTACTCTCCTTCTCTCTCACTTGAGCTTGTAACAGGAATTATTAGCAAGTTCTGACACCACTCTATATATTTGAATACCGAACAACCAAGAACCGAATACTTGAATTCCAAAACAAAGAGCAACTAAGGACTACTACTAAAAGACTATGTTTTTTTTTGGTATCCAGACGTTGCATTTGAATGCAAATATTCAGATATTGTTCGTTTAGAAACTATTGTAGCAACATCGAAATGTTGCATCTAGATGCAAAATCTAGAATATTTAGGATATCTAGTAGATATTTGATATGCAAAGAAACGTAGAGTTTTGGATACAACATTTGCATTTCAAAATCCTAATTTATAATACACTTTAAATAAGAATATACAAATTAATTAGATTACTTTATTCTAATTATTACATAATATTTTTTAAATTAGAAAATTTTGTTTTCCTGTCAAAACAGTAAAAATGATTTTTTTTCTTAA
The DNA here is from genome assembly GCA_905132885.1 of Moricandia moricandioides. Classification (NCBI taxonomy): domain Eukaryota; kingdom Viridiplantae; phylum Streptophyta; class Magnoliopsida; order Brassicales; family Brassicaceae; genus Moricandia; species Moricandia moricandioides. The sequence continues at coordinate 52,750 of CAJHQQ010000720.1, forward strand.
AATTGTAAAATCTCATTTTTCTGCCAAACCCTAAAGGAAATGAGATGACTTTTTCTTGAACAATATCATAAATTGATCTTTCATCCACACATTTTCCCGTCAAAACTATAAAATCATTTTTCCTTTCAAAACTACAAAATTGAGTTTTCCACCAAACTTGTAAAATCTTATTTTCTTACCAAAACCGCAAAATCGGATTTCATTCCAAAACCGCAAAATTAATTTTTCTCGCCATCATCCTAAAAATGAGTTTTCCCAACAAAAAATCATATTTTCCTTCAAAATAGGAACATTGGTTTCCCACCAAAAGCGCATAAATAAAAAATTTCGCCACATTCATAAAAATAAGTTTTTTCCCAAAATCACAATAATGAACTTTCCCGTTAAAACTAAAAAAATGAGTTTCCATGACAAATTGGAAAATTGAGTTTTCTCGTCAAATCACAAAATTGAGTTTTCCCACTATAATCACAAAAATGAATTTTCCCACCAAAATCACAAAAGGAGTTTTCCACCAAATCACAAAATGAGTTTCCAGCCAAAATTGTAAAATCATTTTTTTTGTCAAAACTAGAAAATCAAGTTATCCCGCTAGACCACGTAATTGTGTTTTCCTATTAAGATCGCAAAATCATTTTGTTTTCATCATAACTACAAAATCAGGGTTTTCTCCCAAACCACAAATCAATTTTTCTGTCAAAAATCCAAAATTGGATTCTTCGATAAAATGACAAAATCATGTTTTCTGTCAAAATTATAAAATTGGATTTTTTATTCAAAATGACAAAATCGTTTTTTTGTCAAAATGGCAAAATTATGTTTCCGTTAAATTCCCAAAATGATAATTTATTTTATTACAAATATAATATTAAATATATTTATTCAAACATTATAATTAGTTCATTATTGATAATTTAAATCATGCCATTTTTAGTCTTTTAAATTGTAGCATTCGAACGCTATTATAAAAGTAAAAAGCAAACAACTTAGCATGTCTTGTTGTATCTGGATACAAATACTAACTATAAAAATGAGCAACATTTGGATGCAATATCTAGATGTTATAATTAGATGGTTCATCTAGACGTTTCATCGAATACAAAAACGAACATGGCTTTCCCTTCTTGTAAACAAGGATAATCTTATTGACTGAGAAACAAATTGAGCTGCTATCTAAAGACTCGGATGGAAACTTATTATAGTTGAGAGACAATGGACATGAACTTTTGATCTGATTCTAGAGCTTCCATAAACTCTGGAAGAAGACAAACTTCCAAATCAATGCTTCCTCCACCTTCTCTTCCCGGATAAGCTGATACCTTCCCGTCAACCTTATTGCCATAACCGCTTCTAACCGCAACCGCTTTCCCCATCCCAAACTCGCTTCCATACTTGTTAAACCACGGGGAGCTTCCGATATGAACTACATTTGTATCGAAAAACCGTAGATTAGAAGGAGACTTCAACCATATATCCATGTCGGAAGAGATCTTCTCGTCAGTGTGTTGAGTTACAGCTTGATGCAGCTTTAAAGCAGCCCAACCAAACTCATTCTCTAGTAGATCACCAGTTTTAGTAGTTGTTTTCACAAGAGACACGTACACCCCAAAGGAATTCATATGCAATGGTGGATCCATTCTTGATCTATTGCCTGCAGCAAGTCTGCAAGTAGTTTCTTGATCATTTGGTAACTTTCTTGCTCTTGTAATGCTTCTCCATATAAATGCGATTAATGACTGAAAAGACGAAATGGTTGCTGTTCCACACTCTTGATTCGCCTTTGATTTAAGATATCTCAGTGTTTCAGATGAGAAATGGAACATTCTCTCCTTCCAAACCAGAGGTTTTGTTCGGAGAATCGACTCATCACGTAGACTGATGGGAAGGCTGCATATAGGACCGGACCCTTCACGAAAGATTGGAGGATTCTTGAGACGTAATAGTTTGTTACTAGTGGTTTCTTCTTGTGAGTTGAAGATCTCGGACAATGAGTTAAAGAACTGCCAGAAGGAGCTTCCATCTCCAATCGCATGATTCATAGACAGTCCTATGAACACTCCATCCATAAGTTCTGTTACCTACACAGCTCAAACAAAATCAGCTTTTATTACTATAATCATGTTAACATATTCATTTATAACATATAAATACACAAAAACTAAGAGCACATGAAAGTTTCTTGCTGCGTGAGTTCTCAAAATACATATACGTGTATATATATATTAATATTAATATTTAATTCTGAGAATTTTAATTTTAGTGAAAATACAATCCAAAGTATATCTGCAAAGATCTTTTGAATTATATTTCTTGTAAATTTAAGAACTCTAATTAAATATTAATATATATATATATGTGTGTATATTTTGAGTATTCCAGAACTAGAATCCTCTATTAGAGGTGTTCTAAAGTCATCATGATTAACATATAAATACTCTACCAAGAATATCTCAGCATTAATGTATTTAGTATTATATAATAGTACAATTAATCTATAAACATTAAAAGAAATAAACTATTTATAGTTTGACACATGACACACATGGTAAATGGACTTCTTAACTTTATAAAAAGATTTTATTTCAAAACCGATGTTCAACTTTTTATAAATATAATATTTGTGAAAAAACTGGGTGAGAGACCTTGTTGGGTGTACCTTTGAATCTTTGACGAATTTGAATCAATACTTTGATGTCCTGAAAAAGATATTTTACCTTCACTGATAAGAGACTCATGGTGTGATCATCGCTACTCACTGCTTTGTGATGGTCAAAGAAAGACTGAACAACCAAAGGAACATATTTGGACCCAACAATATCTCCAACACTTAGATCCGATCTGGCATGGATAAATCTAGCTCCAGAACTGTTATTGCAATCCACAAACACTGAATATGAAGTTGCATCATCGGTTTTGGAACTCGAGAGGCGACCAGCTAGCGGATAGAAATGCACAAGTGCTGTGGCTAGAGAGTCTTTGAGCTTTTGAAGAAAAGTCTCCATGAAGTCTTTCCGTTTGAGAAAGAGAAGACCGTTTTGGATATAGTACAACGAGAGCATGAAATGACCCATTAGTGATAAATGGTATGGCTCTTTCCATTTCTCAGGAATGGTTTTGGGTTTAACGAAACATTCTGAGATGATTTTTATTTCTGATGAAGGAGAATCCATTTGAAGAATAAGAGTTTCTCTGCTCTACTAATATAGAATGTAGGCTGAATTAATTCATTAGATGAGATGAGTCCAATATTTATAGTGATTATAGTAGCTAAGCTAGGTATTACATAATGACTAATCTATCCTTCTATACATATCCTCTACACATCCCACTTTAATCTTGTGCATAGTTCATTGAATCTTGATCTCGCCAATGGTTTGGTTAGAGCGTCATCGAGCTGATATTTTCTGGAGACATGGAAACCCGGAGTGCCCCGTTGTTGTTAAGTGCAATATATTTCATTCAGGAATGAAAGATAGGATTAACGCTGAGATAAGTCGCCCCATTGTTGTCACAGTAAATCATGGGAGTTTTTGTTACTGTGGTGCCTAGTTCGTTATCATTGGTTTAGTTTTTATCCTGATTTTGTTGATTATAATAAAGATGATGGCATCTTGCATGGAGATTGTGATTTTGGCTTTTGAATTTCTAATCAAGATAATGTTGTCTCCAGTCTCTTTGCTCTTAGTTCATAGAAACCGTTTTTTTTTTTTCCTTTCAAATTTGATGTTCCTACTCTCTTCACTGGCTATAACTCCGACTGTGATGCTCAGTGTCTTTATCCCTGGTTTGAATCCTTCTTATCCTTACTGCATTGCCAATCATTCGTTGCCTCTCTTCGATTGAGCTGATCCCTTTCAACTAAATCATCTAATCCTGGTTCTTCCATCACTCCCTGCTCTGTTGCTGATATCTAGGCACTACCACTAGTACCACTTGCTTTAGACATTCTTGGAACAACAATCATGCAAACCTGAGTGGCTGCATGATGCTCCAAGAGTCAGTTCCGATTGCCAAAAGAAACATTCATATACAACTATTCTTTAATATAGTTGTATGATATAAAATCAGTAACTCACAATCAATTATATTGAGTTAAAGTTACGCATAAATAATTTTATAAACTTTTATAAATAGTTTATAAACCACAATAATGATTTTAAATCAGTTACAAACAGTCAATTATATAGAACAAAAATTACGCATAAATAATTTTAGAACCTTTATAAATAGTTTTATAAACCACAATAATGATTTTATAAAGCAAAAAAATAATTTATTATCTCTTATAAATTATTTATAAACATTCACAAATTTAATACTTTTGCAAGTGAATTTACAACCCTTTGTTGATGATTTTTAATTTTAAATATTTTATAAACATGTTAATCCTTATAAATAGGTTTATAAACTATTATAGATGATAGATTATCCATCATAAATAGTTTCATAATAGTTTTGTTACTGTTATATAAACCCTTATTAAGAACATGCAGAAAGTGAAATGGACCTGGTCCCATGTTATATAATACACAGTACACACTACCTTGCAATATATATATATCTAATCTATTAAAACTGAAGTACAAATAAAAAACAACTCTTGATTTTATCTAATATTTACAAGAAATGCCACTGATAATATTCTTGCATCCTAACATCTAAACATTATTTATTAACAAAAAAAAAAATCTAGGCTAAGCCTATTAACAACATTTGTCATTGAAATTTGAGATTTCATAAAAAAATATATATTTGTTTATACATATATATAATTAAATTAGTTTTATTTTTTATTCATATTCATATAAGTTAACCAACTATATCTTAACTATAAAAAAACTAATAATGTCAATAATTTTTGATATAATCTGAACTTATTCATTTACAATAACAAAATCATGTAACTTTCCATAACAATTTAGTGACTAAAATACATACTAATATTTATTATAAATGGTTATATATAAAAACAAATACAATGTATTATTCATTTGTACGATATATATCTAACAAGAATAATTTATGTAATTTATAAATTTAAAATTTTTAATTACCATATAATACATATACACAGTTATGTCTAGGACGGATCGAATTTTCGAGGTATTTTAGGATATACGAATTCGGATATGCATTCATCGGATTCGTAAAATTGTTATCCGGATCTGGACATTCGGGGTTAGGATATTCAGACTAAAATCCGAATACACGCGGATATTTGGACCTGCTTTTTTAATTAAAAACTAACTATTAACCATCTATTAGTCTATTTAAAATTATTATTTTAAAAAACTTTAAAAGCATTCAAAATTTAAAATTAAAATTTTAGTTATTTTATATAAAAGTATATATAATATACATAGATAACTATAATTAAATTTTAAATATTTAATATCCAGATGGGGATATTCAAACCTAAATTTTACTATCCGAATTCGTATTTGGATCAGTCGAATCCGTAAAATCACTATCAGGATCCTCGAATATCCGTTTTTTGAAGCGGATGGGATCCTAGATCGAATAACGGATATCAAATATTAAGTTTCATTCATATATACATTTATATCAAACAAATTGCTTAAAATATTTGACATTCACAAAAATAACACCCGCGCGGGCGCGCGGGTCAAAGGCTAGTAATCTATTAAAACAGAAGTACAAATAGGAAATAACCCTAATTTTTACTTAATATTTACAAGGAATGTCACTGATATTATCTTTGCATCCAAACATCTAAACATTGATTCTTAACAAAAAATTGGGCTAAGCCCATTAACAACATTTGTCATTAGAATTAAAGACTTCATAAAAAATGTATGTGTGTTTTCTAAATTTTTATAATAAAACAAAATTATACCTATATATAGCATTAAAGTAGATTTATTTTTTATTCATATAAGGTACAATTATATTTGAACTATAGAAAAGATAATAATGTTAATAGTTTTCGATTATAATATGAACTTATTCATTTACAATAACAAAATCATGTCACTTTCCTTAACAATTTAATGACTAAAATACATACTAATATTTATTATAAATGGTTATATATACAAACAAATACAATGTATTATGATTTGTACGATATATATCTAATAAGAATAACTTATGTAATTTATAAATTTAAAAATTTTAATCACCATATAATACATATACACAGTTAGGTCTAGGACGGATCGAATACTCGAGGTATTTTAGGTTATACGGATTCAGATATGCATTCGCCCGATTCGTAAATATTGTTATCCGGATATTTGGGATTAAGATATTTGGACTGAAATATGAATACACGCGGATATTCGGGCATGTTTTTCTTTAATTAAAAATAAATAAAAACTAACTATTAACCATTTATGTAGTCTATTTAAAATTATTATTTTAAAAAATAAAAATCATTACAATTTAATAAATTAAAATTTTAGTTATTTATATAAAATTATATATAATATACATAGATAACTATAATTAAATTTTAACTATTTAATAGCTGAATCCGAATATACAAACCTAAAATTTTACTATCCGAATTTGTACTTGAATCAGTCGAATTCGTAAAATCACTATCAAGTTCCCTGAACATTCGTTTTTTGAAACGGATAGGAGCCCGGATTGGATAACGGATATCAAATATTAAGTTCTAATCATATATACAGTTATATCAAACAAATTGTTTAAAAATATTAGACATTCCTAAAAATAACATCCGCGCGGGCGCGCAGATCAAAGGCTAGTATATTTTAATTACCAAACACCAAAAAGAGTGAGTGTGTTGTGAAAGAAATAAAAACAAATATGCTAAGAAGACCCTATATCATTCTAAGCATCTTGTTTTTAAATCCTGATTGTTTTATCCAATGTTCAAGAAATCGCTAGTCGTTAACTAGACATTTTATAGAGTACTAACAATTATGCGGATTATTCGGGGCCTAGACGAAGTTTGAACGTTGACGAATTATTGATTTATTTTATATATATACGACATTTATATGAAATATTTTAGTTTTTAAATAGAAATATAAAATTGAAGGGGTTAAACAAGTGTAATTAGGAACCTTAAAATAAAATTAAGTGATGGGTCGCGATATTTTAAAGTTACTCTAATCAAAATTAAAGTAACCTTACAATAAGGTTAACATATAAGGTTAAAAACATAAAGTTAAAAACGAGTGTAATTAGGAACCTTAAAATAAAATAAGATTACCATATAAGGTTAAAAACATAAGGTTAAAAACGAATGTAATTAAGAAACTTAAAATAAAATTAAAATATTACCAAATAAGGTTAAAATATTGCCTTATAAGGTTAAAATATTGTCAGTTTTATTTACTTCTTGTTATCAATTCATTTATATTGCCAAAAGAAATATACATATACAACTATTCTTCAATCAACCACACGGGCGCCGATCTCCTGCGTCAGTTCTCATAATTAGAAACTTTAAAATAATCAAATAACCAATATGCTGAAAGGGCTTCGGATATTTGTTTCCAAAATATCATATTACCTAATTTTATTTGGATATTTTGTATCCAAACTACTAAAAATTACAAAAAATAACCAAAATAATTATTCAACACGATTTTATTTGAATATTTCTATCTAAACGATCTTATTTTATCTGAAAATACATAAAAATATTGAAAAATAACTAATATATTTAAGAGAAAATCTCTCAAATAAATTTTAATTTTTTTATTATTAAAAAACAAGACTTTTTATATTAATTTTTTTTTTTAATCTTTAACCTAATATTTTTCTGTAATGTGTTAATGGGCTTTATCTGGTTCATGTCGCAATAAATACTTCACGAGACCCCTTATTTTTCAACAGTTCGATTTAGGTCTTTTTGGGTATCAAAATTTTAAGTTTTTGAAATCAAGTCCCATTCAAGTATTACAAAATTTTAGGTTGGGTTTGAATCGGGTCCTCCCGAATCCGGGTGAGTTTGGTTATTATGATTAGGAATCTGAAAATAATCGAATAACCAATATACTGAAACGAGTTTGAATATTTGTATCCAAAATACCATTAACTGATTTTATTTAGGTATTTTGTATCCAAATTACTAAAAATACAAAAAATAACCAATAATACTCATTTAAAACGATTTTGTTTGAGTATTTCTATCCAAACGATATTATTTTATCCGAAATACACAAAAGTATTAAAAATTACATACATATATAATTTATAATTTAATTTTAATTATTCAATTAATTATAAATAAAATTATAACTAATATTTTTATATCCATATTTATATTTTAGAGATCTTCGGATATTTATTTGGTTCTCGGTTCAGATCGAGTTTGGTAATGGTTTTTCGAATATAGTAATTGAAACCCCATTTAATTATTTACCCTTACCCTGGGTTTTATTGGATTAAGAACCTTGATTTTCAAATCGGTTTCGAGCCAGTTTTTCGGATCAATATTTTGCCCACCCTAGTTTGATCACTGGATAGAGCTGGCGGCTAAGATTCTACGAAGGGGTTAAAATGTAAATAAATGGCAATCGAGAAGGTATTTGATCTCAAACTAGATAAAGGTAAGGGTACAATCGTAAATAAAATGAAAGCGAGAGAAGCGGGCATGTGAGATTGATTTCTGACCCTCCGATCGAACCATCTCGAGCTTATCGATCCGGGTCCCACACTCCAATCTTCTTATCCACCTAGCGTGAGCTACGATCCGAGCGCCACGTCATAATAAAATCAACGGACGAGATCTCTCCGTCTGCCTTTAAAATCTTCATCTCCTTCATCAATCAAACGAATCTCTCTCTCAACATCATCTGCGAAAAAAAAAACAATAACTTTACTTAATCCATGGGTATACTCGATCATCTCTGGGATGATACCGTCGCTGGTCCTCGGCCGGAGAACGGCCTAGGCAAGCTTCGGAAACACCATACTTTCAGTTTCCGACCTAGCTCCGGCCATGGTACGGTCGTTGATCATTATTTGAAAAATATAATGAATTGTGTGATACGAAACATAAAAGTAGCTGTTGACCCCAAAAAAAGAAACATAAAGTAGCTTTAGTGGATAATATTACATGACTGATCGTCGATCTGATGTTTTTTTTATTAATTGGTCGTGTCTTAGATCAATCTGATGGTGGAAACGTGAGATCGTACGGTGAAGATTCGCCGGATGAGGGTATGAAAGTGACACGTAGCATCATGATTATAAAACCACCAGGATACCAAGGCGGTTCAGCTCCGGTTTCGCCTGCCGGTTCAACTCCACCGGTGTCTCCTTTCTCTGGTGAGTTTTTATTTTAATTATTACCACTTTGTTTCCGTAATTATTTGGTTAGGTGGAACAGAAGTACCCCACTCAATTCGACTAGGGGTAGTTGCGTCCATTTAATGGAAAAAATCTGATAAAGTGACATTGAGAGGGTTAATTATGTCATTCTAGACGCTCATTTATGATTTTATTATTCATTTTTTATATGCTGTTTTGGTTTAGTGCACAAAGATTTTAAAATTTAATTTTAAAAAAATATATATTTTAAAATATAATTTTAAAATTAGCTTTAAAACTTTGAAACTTTGGTTTAGTGCACAAAGATTACAACATTTAATTTTTAAAAAATATATATTTTAAAACATAATTTTAAAATCAACTTTAAAACTTCGAAACTTATCTTACAATCTTAAAATATCTATAAACATTCATAAACATTATATAAAAAAATGAAGAGAGTATTTTTTTTTTTTACTATTCTTGATTAATATATATGGTTGGAATAGGTTGTCAAATGTTGTCATTACAAACCTAACCTAATAAAGTGTGATATTTGTGGTTGTTCATTAAGTTTTTTTAATATATAGTTTTAAAGATATATAGTTCATGTTATGGACTTATGGTTAAGTGAACGTTACTAACGAACCTGGACCCTTTGGGATGTAAACGGAGCAAACGCAGGAGGAAAGGAACCCTTTCGGTTTAGGAGACGCTCGACCTCGGACGCGTTCGACAAGGCAGCAGGATCAGAGGATGGACCAAGGAACTCTCCTCCTACTTACGGCATGTGATCTCTAATCTCACTAAACCCAAATCTCAAAAGAGAGAAAGAAGAAGAAGAAACAGAGTAGCCCCCGAAACGCTGTCGTTTTAGACACATCAAGTGGTCGTTGTAAGCAGAGTTCGTGTGTCTTTCTTTTACAGGCCAAAGAGAGGTTCTCTTTTGTTTATGAGTGTATGAGGTTGTTGTTCGTGTGTTTGTGATTACGTCTCTGTTTTATTTTAATTGTATGTCGATCTCGTTTTCGCAATGCTTCTTCTACGTGTCTGTACATATTTGCCGCAATGATAATAAACGTATGGAGATGATTGACATCAGTTCTTTTTATCTACTGATCCACTACATCCTTGACCCTTCATTTTGGTGGACGTCATAGTCTTTTGTATCGCTGATTGTTTGACTTATTTCACATGTGTAATTCATTTTGCATATTTGTTTTATTTCAAATGTATTTGATATTGGAGAAGATGGGACAGTAATCTCCATGGGACAATATTATATTATTGTGATACGATCATGGGTGGTTTAGGTAATAGGGCGGAGAGTGCGAGATCTAAATTTCAACCTTTTTAGTAGAATAAATACGAATATAAACAAAAAAAATGGTTATCAATAGATATTGAATACCTTGATCCTTGACCTCAAATTATTAGCATGAGCTGACAAAAGATACTTGTGTTAAGGAAGACGGTTGCTATATTCACAATAACGATCACAGGCCTTGTAAGCTTTCCTTATCTAAACCCATTTGCCCATCTTTGTTTTTGTAGATTTTGTTACAAAACATTGATTGGAGATAGCAAAACACGGCGTACCATTGTCGGAGCAAGGTCGTAAACTGAAAGAATGCTTCTGATGAAGCTTGCAAAGGCCGTTCTCTAGCTGAGGACAAGCGACGGCATCATCCCAGAGATGATGCTCATTGATCGAGTAAGCAAATGGTGGTGGTATTCTTCTGAGAGTGAAATGATGTCCATCCGTTGAAGGTAAAGAACAAACTATAATTTCTTGAAAATGTTTGTTATTTCACTATGATAATGACATGAATTCTTTTGGAAGTCTGTTTAGTGTTATGATGAAATCTTTGAGTTAAAAGATCCGATGATAGAATACATTCACCGATCAAATATATATATATAATTGTTTCTATCTTTTTTTAAGGAAAGTATATATACGATATTGAGGGAAAATTTGTTTTGGTGTTTGTTTTTGATACAACATTACCAATATCTATATTGAAGAATAAGAATATCTCTAAAATATTTAATGAAACGGAGGTAGTGAAGGAGTGGAGGGCTCCGCTGACCCCACAAATTTTTTAAAATATTTGTTTGCATTTTAATTAAAAATATATTGACCACAAAAGAATAGAAATTTGACCCCACAAGAATAATTTGAAAACATTAAAATTCAAGGTTTAGTTTAGTTCTATGACTTACATTTTCTATTTGTTGAAACTTGGATTTGTATTAGTTTCAAACTTAATTTGCATAACTAAGAATATTAAATAAAACAATTATATGAAGCAATAACTACGTTTATCTTTTAAACTTTAGTTACACATTAGTTTTGGGCCCAAACAATATTATAATATCTATTAGAGAAAACATAAAAAGTAAACATTTAAACAAATCTAAAAACATTTAAACGTCGTTGGTTTATATTTTATATTTTGTTAAAATAGAGATGTCATCGATTGAATTTCTCAAAAAATATTTAGATTTTAGGTTTTATAATTAGAAACACACTAATTTTTATTAATTATCAGATAATTACTGAACACTTTATGAACTTGAAAAAAAAATCTTCATCGGTGGATGATTGATCTAGGTGATCTCCCATATGATCCCGTTGAAAGAAAAAAAATGTTTAAATATCACCATAAATCAATATAATTAGTCTGTTTTATAATTAGAAACATACTATTTTTTATCAATTATCAGATAATTACTGAACAATTTATGAACTTTAAAAGAAATCTTCATCGGTGGATGATTGATCTAGGTGATTTCCCATATGATCCCCTTGAAAGAAAAAAAATGTTTGAATATCACCATAAATCAATATCAAAGAGATTAGGTAAGACACAAGTATCTGCTAATAAAACTTGATTAAAAAGTTTCAAGTTATGAATGATCGTAAAATACATTTTTATTTTTCATTAATTTATAGATTATGATTTTATGATTTTTTTGTCGGCCCTGATACAATTTTTTTTTGGCTTCACCGTTGTTTCTAAAGATCAAGAGCATCATGAAAATCTTGTGTTAAGAAGCTCCAAAGGATCTTAAGACCTATTAGTTTATGATTTAAGTCCTATCAATGTGTTTATTCCATTTTTTAATTCCAAAAAGTTCATAGTTAACTATGTGTTATACATTAGAGAAATCTTAACCTTTTGAAGCAACATCGGATTGCATCCTCTTTGTCTTGTTGATCTTTTTCTCTATGGATGATAACTGCTTCCACTCCTTTAACATCTATTAGAGATGTCATCGATTCAAATTTATAAAACTATTTAGAGTTTATGTTTTATAATCAGAAACATGCTAATTTTATTAAATTATTAGATAACTACTAAACTTTTTTGAACTTGATAAAAATCCTCATCAATAGATAATATTGATCTACGTGATCTTCTATGTAATCCCATTCGAAAAAAATGTTGAAATGTCACCATAATCAAACTCAAAGAAATCAGGTAAGACACAAGCATGTACTTATAAAACTTGATTAAGAAGTTTGAAACTATGAATGATCGTAAAGTATATTTGTAATTTTCATTTATTTATAGAATATTGTTTTATGATTTTTTGTTGGCCTTAATACAATTTTTTTTGGGTCCACCAATATTTCTAAGAATCAAGAGCATCATGGGAATTTTGTGTCAAGTTACTCTGAAGGACCTTCAGATATATTAGTTTATGATTTAAGTCTTATCAATGCATTTATTCCATTTTTCAGTTCCAAAAAAGGTCGTAGTTAATTATGTGTTGTATATCAGAGAAATCTTAAGATTTAGAAACAACATTAGGTTGCATCCTCTCTGTTTTGTTGATCATTTCCTCCATGGATGGTCACTGCTTCCACTCCTTTAAGACCTATTAGAGATGTCATCGATTCAAAGTGGAAGCAGTGACCCTCCATGGAGGAAAAGATCAGCAAGACAAAGAAATGCAATATGATGTTGCTTCAAAGGGTTTAAACTTTTCTGATATACAACATGTAATCAATCAGCTACGACCTTTCTGGAGCTGAAAAAATGAATGAACATATTGATAAAACTTAAATCATAAACTAGTAGATCTAAAAGTCTAAAAATTACTTAATACAAGATTCTCATGATGCTCTTGATCCTCAAGAACAATGTTAGAGCCAAAAACTTTTGGTATTAGGACTGACAAAAGTATCATAAAAGTGTAATCTATAAATCAGTGAAAATAAAAATAACTTTACGATCATTCATAGCCTGAAACTTCTTAATCAAGTTTTCTTATCACATACGTGTGTTTTATCTAATTTATTTGATTTTGATTATGATGATGTGTCAACATTTTATGATTATGGTGATGTACACAACCTTTTTTCTTTCAACGGGATCATATGGGAAGATCACCTAGATCAATATTATCCATTCGTGGAGATTTTTTTTCAAGTTCATAAATTGTTCATTAGTATCTGATAATTAATAAAATTAGTATGTTTCTAATTATAAGACATAAACTCAATACTTTTAAGAATTTGAATGTATGACATCTCTAATTTAACAAAATATAAAACATGAAGAAACGACAAACATATCACATAAAATAAAGACACTAACCTGAGATTACTTAAAATTTGTCTGCGGAGACATGTTACGGGCACACAGGGTAACCCACGAATTGATAGGATGATGGAACCAAGTTGATACCTGAAAACAAAGAGAATATATTTTTATGAGTTTCATGATGTAAACATAAACAAATATGAAAATGAATGAGATGGTAATGATAATGAAAATAAAACAAGACAAATAAATAGAGGATATGATGGAATCAGGATGTTGGACGTGTGTCACTCTTAGCCTGATCAAATTATGATCGAAGGGGATGCGATGGAGCAAAAGCTTGCTGGATGTCTATCACTCTCAATTTTGGCAAGCTAATGGAATGGATGTGATGGTGGATTGAGGACGCAACAAGACTCTATGGAAAGTAGCCTTGATAAGTCAAGGTGATGTGGATCTGCTTCACACACACTCTAAAGACTTAGAAGAATAGTTTTGAGAAACTAGAAAACAACATATTCATTCATAAAATTCAAGGGTGTTTTACAAAGAGAAACAAATTGAGATTATATAGGCTCAACCTTAGAACTTTCTAGAAAGTATAAAATGATTTAAGGAAATAAATAAAATCGAAATAAAAGTTTTGGAAGCAAAGTTTTGATGGCTCCAAAGAATATAGTTGTTAGCTTATTTTATGCTTTCTTCCAAAGGAGAAACTTCTGCAGACTTGTATCATGAAAGCTTCTGGACGTGTCCATGATATTAAAGCCTTCCTGAAACACTCCCTTTTCTTAATAGAAGGTAATATCGCCTTTGGTCTTGAGCAAGAATCTGTAGAAACTCCTTTAAGACATTTAGTGTCGTTGTTGCCGGGTAGGGAAAGTGAATGGAAATGAGGATCCGCCTGATCCCATGGGTTCTAGTGCAGCTAAGGATGTGTTGGATGTCTTCTGGATGGTTAAGATGCTCTCCTAGTATACATAGATACGTTTGGTCAGAACCAGATCGAAATGGTTGAAGAGTTTCCATAAACAATGTCGGTTTCGACGGTTTTGATAAATTGATTGCATCTTCAATTTCACTCGATTCTTTCTCATAATTATCGTCTTCCTACATCCATAAAATAATCCTCTTGAAGCCCATAATTGATTTTTCTGAAGGCCGCTTTATGGTTGGGCCTGAATCCACTCCAAAAGGCTGATACACGCAATTGGACTGTCTGGAAAACCTCCAGTTTGTAAAATCCATAACTTCTTAGTCCGTGAAGCTTTTATTGAAATTCCAAGCCTCAAAGATATGAGTTTATAATCTCGGAAAAAAAATTCATGTAAATATTTATTCTGGTTGTCAAGATATTATCCTCGTACTAGACCTACGTTGCTGGTATCTTCAATATGGTCGGGTTGGGCAGTTAGGTGAACCTCTGGTTGAGCCACGGATTTCAGGACCACAACAGCCCTTACCTCTTCACAAGTTTTCGTCTTATAAAATGTATAACCAACACCAAGATAGAGAAAGACAGATCTCATTATCTTTTGAGATTCTAAAGTTTTACCTCGGTAGTGTTTCGGTTTGAGAATGTGTCATGCAACAGATGGTTCTCCTTTGAGAAGATAGGAAAGGATCACGCCCTTTATCTGGACATGGTCATTTCATCTCTTCTGGAGTTTATGTTACTTCACACTTCTGATATCCTTTTTGTTGACCATGTTTGGGGTTGATTCTCCTATCAACAAAAGATTGTTCGGTTGAATTTCCTTGAACTTTCTTCTTTGAAACATGCATTGATATCAACATTTTGGACAAAATGTTATTTATTTGATTCATTTTACTATAGTTTTACCATCCACACACTAACCATTGCAATATAAGGAAGATTTTGTGAAAACTATAGAAATTTATACATTTCTATAGTTTATGTAAATACATATATGGGCATAACAACATTATATATATGAGCAATATCTACTAAAATTATATAGTATAAGTAAGAATACTGATTTTGATAACTAGGCATATTACATAGTGGTACATTGTAATCCTAGTCGTTCCAATTAGACAAAGTATAACTTAATCGTCCTACTCGTTCTAAATACATATAGTAATACTAAACAATCCTAGTCATCCCAATTATACACATACTAGTAGTACCAAGTAGTCATGATTATTCTAAGACAAAAATATCTTATAAAGCATTTTTAAACTACACATAATGTAATTCGGAGATTTGTTGTGACATTGGTATAGTCTATATAATCACACCATCAATAGCATCTTCAAGTATAATATGAGCACACGTTACTATTGTCTTATTATTCACACACTAACCATAGAAGTATTAAGAAAATTTAGTGGAAATGATAATTTTTTTATCAATTATAGAAATTTATAAATTTGTACATCTAATTCGCTATATAAATGCATATATAAACATGACAACAATAATTATACGAACTATATCTACTAAAAAGAAAAAATCGCATAAAAAACATTAAAAGTAGCACACACTGATACTTTAATTTTTGAACTTTTTCAACTACCAATTTAAACATTCAAAGTGACATTTGTATCACTAAAAACATTCAACTTAGATTACTTGTTCATCAAGTAAAAATTTGACATGTACAACAAATAAAAATGATGATGTGTTAGTTTTTTCAAAAAATAATTATTATTTAATTTATAAATTAAATAAAAATCCAGAAAATTAAATATAAAAACATAAAACTAAAATAAACATTCAAAAAATAAAATAAAATAAAATTTCAAAATAAATTAGATTGAATTAAAATACATAAAATTAAATAAAAATTAATAAAATAAAAAAATAAAGAAAAGCAAAAAATTCAAAAAAAAAAGAAAATTAAAAATAGTTTTTTAATTTACAAGATTTTTTTTTTAAATAGATTTATCATCGTTGACAACTAAAATCTAATATATATCACTAATGATGATGGTGATTTCTCATATAACAATTAACAATGACCTTTTTGACATATCTTTAACGATAATTTCCGACATCACCATTAAAAATGATGGTAGATATGTCAACAACAACGTTTTAGATAACCATCATTTAAAACAATAGATATGTCAAGTTTTTTTTGAAATAATAGATAACTAGATTTCGACTCGAGCAACCGCGCGGGTGTTCTTTTATCTTAAAATGTAATCTTATATATGATTGTCATTTTAATGTTTCAATTCGATTGTTCATATTATTTAAGATTTTATTTTGGTAAAACTATTTTATTTTAAGATTCTGTGTCAATTACAATAATATGTTACATATATTATGTCATCTCATCATGTTTATTACATGAATCAATTTTTTTTTTATATTTTTTTAAATCTAATTATTTAATATCTTTAATTAAATTTATACACCTATTTATTTAAAAATTAGTTTATGGTTAAATAATATGATATTTTTTTCAAAGTTATATGAATTTTTTTTCTATATACCAAATATAGGATCAAATAGCTATGAAATAATTGATATAATTATTTTATAAATTATTTTTATAATATTTTACAAATATAAAAGCAGAATAAATTATTTAATTTTATATATCACTGTTTATATGCCGATTAATTAATTTTACAAAGTATAAGAGCAATATAAAATATTATTAAAGATATATCAATTCGTTGTGAATGTTTAAAATATAAGCGCAATATAAACTATGTTATTGCATATTTACCTCGTTATTTGATCTATATTTGTAATGTTTTAAATTTTGTTATTATCATATGATCTAAAAACTATATAAATAATATTTGTATATTACTCTTGAAATCTAGATGAAAAGATACACTATAATGATATTTTTAATTAAAAATATTATTATATTTTAGCTAAAATTGTATAGAATAATAATATCACATATTAAAATTAAGAAACATATATTTAGGAATGAAATCAGAAAATATATTTCATTAAAGATACTATTTATTTATTTGTTTAGAGAAAGAAAAAAAATAAAATAATATTGATATGTAAATAGCAAAAATTATTAAAGTAATTTTCTAGAAGATGGTCCAACTTAAAAAATCCCACATAAAGTAAGTTGTGATTTATGTTTTCATAGAATAAATGGCAAAGTTTTTATTGATGATGTCGGAAACTATCGTTACAGATATGTCAATGATAAAATTATAGTTAGAGATGTCAAAACGTCATTTTTAATGGTTATGTGAGAAACCACCATCGTCATCAGTGATATGTTAGAAATTTTTATTGTCACGATGATATGTTTGTTTTTTAAAATAATTTGTAATTTAAAGGAGAATATTATGAATTTTTTATTTTAATTTTATGATTTTTTCTTTACTGTTTGTTTTATTTTCTATTTTTTTAATTTTCTTTATTTTAATTTAATATTTTTGATTTTTAGAAATATGTTTTTTAATTTTTTGTTTTATTTTCTGAATTTTATTTAATTTTTGATTTTTATTTTAGTTATCTGATTTTTTATTTAATTTTCTGATTCTTTTATTTAACTTTTATTTATTTGGGGAAAAACTGGCGGGAGTTATAAAATCGAAAGATAGTTGTTTTCTCTGGCCGTCGTCGTAGGGATCATGTCGTCTCCGGAGAATGAAGGGCAAGTGAATCAAGGTCGGCGTAGAGGTTGGGAGTCCTCATCGGAATCGGACGAAGAGCTGAAGGGGCTGAGCTACGAGGAGTACCGGAGGCTCAAACGCATCAAGATGAGGAACTCTGGTAGGTTTTGCATCTGGAATAACACGCCGACTCCACCGAGAGATCCGAACGCCGACGAGATTCAAGAAAGGGATGATGATGAACTGACGAAAGAGAAAAGCGAATCTGATTCTGGTAAGTCGGAATCTGAAACTGATAGATCTAGGAAGATAAAGAGTAAGCGTAGGGGGAGGAGATCGTATGATAGTGATAGCGAATCTGAAGAGGATAGTGAGAGTGATTCAGATGAGGAAGATAGGAGAGGATACAGTGATTCTGATGAGAGCAGCGATGAATCTGAGATTAGTGCTTCCTCGTCTGGTGATGAACAACACATTAAGTCAAAGATCAAGAGGCGGAAGAAGCACTCAGGCGATGGTTCCGATGAGGAAGAGAGGAGATACAGTGATTCTGATGAGAGCAGCGAGATTAGTTCTTCTGGGGAAGAACGTAGCCAGTCACAGATCAAGAGGCGGAAGAAGCTATCAGGCGATGGTTCTGGCACTGATCCGAAGGCGAAACCTGAAGAAAAGGTGAAGGAACCTGAGCTTGATGAAGAGGAGTTGAACAAGTTCAGAGAGATGGTTGTTGAATCGAAGATCAAATCTTTAGCACAATCTGATAGTGATAGTGAATCTGAAGAGAGTGAGAGTGATTCCGATGAGGAAGATAGGAGGAGGAGGAAGAAGAAGAAAAGCAGAAGTAGTAGGAAGAGGAGAGGGCATAGGAGGAAGAGAAGATACAGTGATTCTGAAGAGAGTAGTGATGAATCTGAGATTAGTGCTTCTTCTTCTGAGGAAGAAGACACAAAGTCAAAGAGTAAGAGGAGGAAGAAGCCGTCAGGTTCTGACACTGATTCGAAGGGGAAGCTAGAAGAAGTAGTGAAGGAACCTGAGCTTGATGAAGAGGAGATGAAGAAGTTCAAGGAGATGACTGAATCAAAGAAGAAAGCTTCAGCGGAAGATGAAGAAGAAGCTGAGGTGGGTTCAATGCCATTACCTAAAGCTCAAGGTCACATCAGTTACGGGGGTGCTTTAAGACCTGGTGAAGGAGACGCTATAGCACAGTATGTTCAGCAAGGGAAACGTATCCCACGTAGAGGAGAAGTGGGTCTTAACGCTGATGAGATTCAGAGGTTTGAGGATCTTGGGTATGTCATGAGTGGAAGTAGGCATCAAAGGATGAATGCTATTCGTATCCGAAAGGCTAAGGTGGTGGCTGATCTTTCGAGGCTTGTGCAGCGCCATATGGGAGAAGAGTTGGGTCCTAACCATGATCCTTTTGGTGCTGGGAAGACTGATGGAGCTGATGACTGATTGGATTTGCTCCCTTCTGAGGGTACTTATCTTATGCTTTTGCTTCTGTAGACTGTTCCTGATTGCATCATAGTTACTGTTTGTATGCTACTTACTTACCCGTTAATGAGTTTCATTGATTATAGATTATGGTTTCTGTGTGTCAAAGATGAAAGATTCGGATTTTAGGGATTTGCAGTTGTTCCTGCGCAATTTGCTTGAGCTTCATAGATTCTGATTGTGTGTTTATATGATTGTGTTTCTGTTTCGTGATCCCCGCCTAATCTTTAGCTCTCTGTCATTTAATGATTCTGAATGTGAAGCTTTATACAAGTTTTATGGCTTTGTAACAGGGACATACAGAAGCTGCTGCTCCGCTCTGCTTCATCCTACTTCTTTGTCTCAGCTATCTTTGGTTATGTTTTTTTGATGTGTTGTGTGAAGCTTTTCTACAAACGTATGTTTCTTCATCGTCTTTGTGTGTAGTTTGTGACAGTGTTGTAGAGACGTTTTGCTATCTTGTTTTGGGTTTTAATATTGAAGGAGACGGTACCCTATAATTGATTAGGTTTTGCTTATTGCGGCACTTATCGTTCTGTATGGTCTCTTTTAAAAGCCTTCAAATGAAAAGAGAAATAATACTTGACTTCAAACAAACTAGATGCGGTGCATTTTTTTTTGTCAACAGTAAATTATTAGCAACCATTGCATATTAAAGAAAAAAAACTATATCAATAAAATATAAACATTATATATTAAAAAGTAAGCGGCGGCACAAGTCAATATATACCAATAATAAATATGGACCAAAAATATTGATTGTGTTGATATTATGTTATAATAATATGTATAGTTTTATTGTATTAAGAAATTTAAATAAAAATAATTTTATACCCTTAGAAGAAAAATAATACTATTAAACAAATACCAAAGAAAATTACTATAAACAGAGTAGGAGGCAGTCAACTATAAACAGAGTAGGAGGCTAACTGGTGTAACCGCATCGGTTACAGTTGCGGACGTTTGCAGATGGTTACAGTTTTGTGCTTTATTAAAACATTTGGAAAACTGGTAAATCAGTTAAAAATTGTTACATTTTCGAGATACTTATGACTGGTTAACTACCAAATGCAATAGTGGTTAAATAATAAATTAATAATATTTATATTTTATATAATTATAAAATATTAAAAATCATATTATTATAATAAAATATAAAAATTATTTATAAAATTATAATGGGGGGGGATTTGCTAAAAACAACCTAAAATTTCAATCTAAACCTAAAAGTGTACCCCAATTTCAATCAAATGCAAAACCAACCTACAAGGGTGATAAAAGTACTATTTAACCCTTATGACCAAACAAAAAACAGAAGTGTATTTTACGTTTCTATCCTTTGTTAGTCTACACGTAACAGAAAGAAGTCTACATAAATGTAGACCTCGTACGAAGTCTATTCACTCGGTAGACTTGTTATGTAGTCTACACCATAATTTTATCTAATAATTTAATTTTAAAAATGTATATAAATAATTGTTGTAATATTTTTAACTAATCATTAATATAATGGATAATATGAAGTAAAAAAATAAAATTTTATATAATTAAACACTTTTAAGGAACATTTAGGGTTTGAGATTTTTGGTTAATGGGTTCGTAGACATATTATAAAGTCTACATATATGTAGACCTTTTTTTCAGTCTACACACAATTTAACCTAACCGGATTTAACCAATATAATTTGATGATCAAATAAAACATTTACGGTTTGAGATTTGTGGTTAAGGGGTTCGTAGACATATTATAAAGTCTACATATATGTAGACCTTTTTTTCAGTCTACACACAA
This sequence comes from Moricandia moricandioides, assembly GCA_905132885.1. Classification (NCBI taxonomy): domain Eukaryota; kingdom Viridiplantae; phylum Streptophyta; class Magnoliopsida; order Brassicales; family Brassicaceae; genus Moricandia; species Moricandia moricandioides. The sequence continues at coordinate 74,407 of CAJHQQ010000720.1, forward strand.
TTTAACCTAACCGGATTTAACCAATATAATTTGATGATCAAATAAAACATTTACGGTTTGAGATTTGTGGTTAAGGGGTTCGTAGACATATTATAAAGTCTACATACATGTAGACCTTTTTTTCAGTCTACACACAATTTAACCTAACCGAATTTAACCAATATAATTTGATGATCAAATAAAACATTTACGGTTTGAGATTTGTGGTTAAGGGATTCGTAGACATATTATAAAGTCTACATATATGTAGACCTTTTTTTCAGTCTACACACAATTTAACCTAGTATATATATACGATTTCTCAAGCTTTTTAGGTAAAAAAAAAAACTAAACTTCGCCGTATCTCTCTCTAGGCGATTTCCGGCGAGATTTCCAGTGAAATCGATCCACGCAATTCCCATCCGCTTCATCTATGTCTCCTCCATCACTCTGGTAAGTTAAATGTCTCTATTCTCTGTTGATAAAAAGTGACCACCTTTACCTTTTTCTCTTTTCAGATCTGAGCCGGTGACTTCTAAGGAATGGTGCTTCTCGTCCAAATCTCTGCTTCTAGTCAGTATCATGGCTTCTACTTCATCTCTATGTTCTAGCCAGCAAGGGACTGTGCTTCATCTTCCAATGTACGTCTCTCTATCATCTCTATCTCTCATTTAACTAATAATCTAACAAGCTCATCCTTGTTTACTAACTTTTTAGTTTCTTTTGATTCAGATCTGAGTCGGTCAGTCTTAGATCCATTTCTCTAACGAGCATTGCATCCTCTCTAATCCATTTCTCTGCTTCTGGTGAGTCTACTTCGTTTTGAAGTGTAGTATGAAGTTTCGAATTTGTAGACTGAAATTTTGAATTTGTAGACTGAAACTTTGAATTTGTAGACTGATATTTTGAATTTATAGACTAATATTTTGAATTTGTAGACTGATATTTTGAATTTGTAGACTGATATTTTGAATTTTGTAAACATATATTTTGAATTTGTAGACTTCTGATGTAAACTGATGTTTTGAATTTGTAGTACACTGATGTTTAAATTTATAGGCTTCTCGTGTAGGCTTCATTTTAAATTGTAGACTTCTCGTGTAGAATGCACTTATATAATTATTTGTTTGTGTCTTCTTGGTGCATGTTACAAAAAGGATAAGCTTGATTTCCTATCGAGGTTGTATACTCTAGGAGCTCAAGAACTATGAGTAACAGACGGTTGTATCAGGCTTTTGTACCAGACATATGGTTGTAACAAACTTATGTAATTTGCTTGCAGCAGACTTAAGTATTAGTCTTCTTTTGCAGAAGACTTTTATAGAAGTCTGGTACTCGACTATATATCAAAATATCATCATTTGTATCAATATAGTACTCTTCTTTCAGAGATTTTAATTCATATTCGACCAAAAGTACAATTCCAATACAATCCAGATATTTACATATTAGTCTTCCTTTATAAGAGACTTAAAAAGAAGTCTACTTTTTGTTCAAGAAGACTAACATGTTGGTCTGCACGACAGAAAGTAACATTAGAACTTAAAGTAATAGAAAAATTAAGACCTACGATTTCAACAGAAGTTCATCAAATAAGACAACATCCAAAGCGACAATACAGCTGATAAGTTAAATACATAAGACATAAGACAACATCCATAGCAATAAGACACCATCCAAAGCAATAATACAATTGATCAATTCAACACATATGAGATAATACATAAGACAACATCCAAAGCAGTAAGACAACACTGGTTTAACTTAGACAGTTTGGATGTGACCTGTTTGTTTGCACTGTGACAATTAACGTAGACTTACTAATATGTCTACAAATGTTTCCTAGTAATATAGCAAAATCAAAAGTATTATACTTTCATAATTACAACAGTTTTTCTATCCAAAATCACTCAAACCCATTAGGATTAACTATTACACACTTTCAAACGAAAAAATTGTGAAAACATTTAATGCATAGTACACAAATTAACTTTTAATGTAAATTTCAAAATAGACTTCATGTTCAGTCTACAACTCTGTAGACTTTCTTTTCAGTTTACATCCGTAGACGGTCAGATAGGTCTACTTTTTGGGTTAGTTTTTGCAATTGACCATTTTACGGGTTACTTTTTATAGTTGAAAAAAGTTGTGATTTTATTTAAACAGACTTTGTTTTCAGTCTACAACTACAAAAAGGTTAGTTTTCGCTATTGACCAGAATTTTCCAGGATTTGACTTTCAGAGGTAGACTAAATATACAGTCTACATATTTTAATTTTTTTGAATGAGGTTAGTTTTGTAATTGACTATGTTTGACTTTTTAGGGGGTAGACTGAAATGAACGTCTACAGATTTGTAGACTTCGAAAGAAGTCTACTCTCAAATCCGATGAGTCAGTTTTGCATTTGACCAAAATAAAAAAATAGACTTCACGGGTAGTCTACATTTTTTTTTTCGGGAAGAGAAGACTGCATATGAAGTCTACGTATTAAAAAAAAAAAATATTTTTAAAAAGTTGTAGTCAAACACAAAACTAACCTTTTCAACGCAGTCAAAATTTTGGTCAAATGCAAAACTGACCTCTTTGTAGACTTATGTTGAAGTATACGGTTCGTAGACTTATGTTGAAGTCTACATATGAAAAGTCAAAAGTTCATTCAAATGCAAAACTAACCTCTTTTGCGTAGTCGTCTTTGTAGGTCTACGTACTTTTTCGTTTTTTGTTGTCAAAGGTTAAGATGTAGACTGTCGGGGAAGGCTACGTTACAAAAAAAAATTCGTTTAGTCAATTGCAAAACTGACCTGTGCGTTGACAAGTAGACTGCATTGTATGTCTACATAAGGGCGTAGACATATAAAACAGTCTACTATCGTGACACAGATTTGAGAAACGACTTAAACCATGAAAATAGTTACCTTTTTGCAGTGTGAAGCTCGTTTCCAGCCTTTTTAACCGTCCAAACTTCAATATTGACCAAAATGAAACATTTTGACGATTCACAAGTGAAAAAACATGAAATTATGAAGTTTATGATTATGAAAAGAGAGATTTTTAGATGGAAATGTAGAGAAAATGAGAGGAAATGAAGATTTGCTTGTTTAGAATGAGAAAAAAAGTGGTTGAAAATTCAATTCTAAAGCTTTAAGAGATCAAAAATGGTGGTTGAAAATATTGATGATGATGGCATAGTTGTAATTAAGAAGAAATGTTTAGGGTGTATTTGGTTTTTTGTATTTTTCGAAATTAATAAATAAATAAATAATAATGGCAAATTTGTAAATAATTCAAAAACTTATGGGTATTATGGAAAATTCAATGATGAATAGTAACTAAAAAAAAAGAGGTTGGTTTTGCATTTGACTTGAATTTTTAGGTTGTTTTTGAAAAAACCCCAATTATAATAGTAAAATTTTAAAAAAATTATAGAAATAATTTTCATCAAACTTTTATAATATAAATTGAAATAATAGAATACCAATATATATATATATATATATATATATATATATATATATATATATTATTTCAATTTATATTATAAAAGTTTGATGAAAATTATTTCTATAATTTTTTTAAAAGTTTGCGATTGCAAGAGGGTAAAAAAAATATTTTTTTTTTCAAAAAAATATTAAATAAAAAATAAAAATATTTAATTAAAACTTTAAATTGAAATAATAGAATACCAATATATATATATATTATTTCAATTTAAAGTTTTAATTAAATATTTTTATTTTTTATTTAATAGTTTTTTGAAAAAAAATATTTTTTTTACCCTCTTGCAACCGCAAACGCTAGCTGGATCCAACTTTTGAATTTTAGAGGTTTATAGCGGTTTGAAGCGGTTCATAACGTTTTTATGATTGTTTCAAAACGTCAACAACTGCTACCAATCGCAAAAGCTGCGTAGCAGGAAAACGAGTCATATCCTAAGAGAATGGTGTGATTTATAGTGAAGAGAATCATTAATTTAGGGTTTGACTGGTGTAACCGCAGCGGTTGCGGTTGCAGTTGCGGGCGTTTGTGGATTTGGATGGTTGTGGTTTTAAGCGTTATTAAAAGATTTAGACGACTGGTACATCGGTTCAATACTGGTTAACTACCAACTGCAGCAGTGGTTAAATAATAAATTAAAAATATTTACATTTTATATAATTATAAAAATATTAAAAATTATATTATTATAATAAATATAAAATTATATTATTAAAATTTTAAAAAAAATAATATTGTTGTTTAAATTTTTATAATATAAATTAAAATATAACATATATATTTTGATATTTCTATTATTTCTATTTAAAAATTTAATTGAATATTTTTATTTTTAGATTTATATTGTTTTTTTGAAAAAAATAATGTTTTTACCCTCCCGCAACCGCAAACGCTAGTTAGAATCAGCTTTTGGGTTCTAGAGGTTTATAGCGGTTCAAAGCGATTTATAGCGTTTTCTATGATTGTTGCAAAGCGTCAACAACCGTTACCAACCGCAAAAGCTGCGTTTGCGGGTGATAGCGGAAAAACTAGTCATGCCCTTAGATGACTCGTACAACGGTTAAAAATTGTTGCATTTGCGGGATACTTATGAATGGTTAACTACCAACTGCATCAGTGGTTAAATATTAAAGTAACAATATTTACATTTTATATAATTATAAAAATATTAAAAATCATATTATTATAATAAATATAAAGTTATATTTATAAAATTATATTATTAATTTTTTAAAAAATCATAGATAATATTTTTTTTAAAGCTTTATAATATAAATTAAAATATAATATATATATTTTTGGTATTTCTATTATTTCAATTTTAAAATTTAATTGAATAATTTTATTTTTAGATTTATATATTTTTTGAAAAATTATTATTTTTATTTTCCCGCAACCACCTACAACCGCAAACACTAGCGGTTTGAAACGATTTATAACGTTTTCTATGATTGTTGCAAAACGCCAACAAGCGCTACCAACTACAAAAACTGTGTTTGTGGATGATAGCGAGAAAACCAATGTTCATGTGTTTAGTGCATCTTTCTTTGATGTTCATTTCTTTGATGTTTATGTCTTCACGTTTTACGATAAAATATAATTATTTTATGTTTAATGGGATTTGAAATTTATATGCAGTAAATTTGGTACTAATTATATCTACATAAAACTCATACAGCACATGTTATCAATGGCTATTACTTTGATGAGTTGATAATACTAATGGACATTTATGTACTCTCATAGTATATTATAAAAAGACACTTGTAAGTTATTAATAGTCAGCGTGCTTTTGGCTTCATGTTGATTAATGTCATGCAGTGCACTTATCATAGACCAAAGATGTATAAATAAGTAGGACCAAACACTTTACCCGATATCAGAATCCATATCCGAACCTGATCTAAAAAACCCAAATCGATATCCGAATCGAAATAGCAAAATACATGAACATGTATTGAATTAAGAAAGATTGAATATCCGAACCCGAACGGATAATACGCGAACCCGAATGGATACCCGAAGATAACCGAACATATGTCTAATTAACCATATATTTCTAGTTTACTTATCTTATTTTTTCAAAATATTTATATTGAGGTTACACATGACTTAAGATCAGCTTATATATAATTTCAGACAAAGTGATTTATTACTCACTTGAAATGCATGTCAAGTTTTTATTCATGCATTAACAAAAATTGCATCCAAAAATTTCAAAAAAAAAAATCAAGTTAGTGTTTTTTTGTTGTTAATTTTTTGTCTTCAAACCTATTAATCGTCCAATTAAAAATTAAAAATCATTTAAGTTAAAGATATATTTTTAAATACAAGAAACTTAAGAAATGAATAATTTGATTTCTTAAAAAGCTAAATATCCGAACACGAGCTAAAAATACTCGAACCCAGCCTGAAGTGTAGAAATACCCGAACGGATATTAAACCATATTCCAAAATACCCAAACGGATATTAAACCCATATACTGAAATACTCTATCCGAACCCGAACGGGAATCCGAACACCCACCCCTATAAACAAGGTTTTCTCTCATAATTGCAGTTCACCAATGTGATGAAGTTACAAAAAATGGATCCTCAAATATTCTTGAGAATTATGTTGATAAACGTAAGATATTCATATTTATACCTTGTTTGATATATTAAGTTTTCGTACATAACATCTTTATAAATAAAGTAGATTTTAATATCTCTATAATGCATCACATCATCAAGAAGAAGGGAAAAAATTGTGTCACATCAGCTTTTTTTTCCTTCTGCTGTCTTTTTCATCAACAAAAAAATTATAGACTTATTGATTTGTTTTGTTGATGTTTATAGCCTCTTTATGGGCTTATGTGGTATCCTTTTATTCAGGTCCAATATGTACAGGTTTGAACACTATAGGAAAATCAAGAAATCAAGTTCCGTTGTCGCTTCAGATGATGTTGCCTTTAAGGAGCATATAACAGCGTGAGTTCCAGTTATATGCTCCTTAAATCTGTGCATTTATGTCATTTATCCCACTCTCAAGCAATTAATGAAGCTCTCCATCTTCCAAAGTAACCAGCGGAAGCTACTCCTATAAATCTGCAAGCTCCCAGCTATGAACAACACTAATCTAGAAGAATTATATCTTTTAATAACCAACATCAACAATGGTGTATTTATTCATTTTGCTTGCCAATTTAAAAGATATATTATAGGAGGCTCAGAGTGTGAATATGTTAAGTTAGATGAACTTCCAACCTAAAACCAATTGATGATAAGTGGAGTGTTATATATTTCTTATATATTACGAAAGATCTCTTCCAACTTCCGATGTGGGACATTTGTCCCTAATACACCTTTTCGAGATGGTGGCTCTTTTGAGCGTCAATCTCGAAATGTTTGGACAAGGATCAGTAGGCCGACTTTGGGCTAGATCGATAATGGACCGGGTTAGATTGTTTGGATTGAGCTCTGATACCATGTTAAGATATATGGACTTCCAACTTAAAACCAATTGGTGATAAGTGGACTGGTTCATCTATCTTATATATTGCTAAGGATCCCTTCCAACTACCGATGTGAGACATTTGTTCCTAATACGCCCCCTCGAGATGATGGCTCTTTGAGCGTCAATTTCGGAATGTTTGGGCAATGATCGATGGACCGATTTTGGGCTGGATCGATAATGGATCAGGTTTGATTATTTTGATCGGGCTTTGATACCACGTTAAGTTAGATCGATTTCCAACTTAAAACCAATTGGTGATAAGTGGAGTGGTTCATCTATCTTATATATTGCTAAGGATCCCTTCAACTACTGATGTGGGATCTTTTTCCCTAATACGCCTCCTCGAGATGATGGTTTTTTTAGCATCAATCTCAGAATGATTGGGCAAGGATCAATAGGCCAACTTTGGGCTAGATCAAATAATGGATCGAGTTGGATTATTTAGATTGAGGACTCTGATACCATGTTAAGGTAGATGAACTTCTAACCTAAAACCAATTGGTGATAAGTGGAGTGTTCTATCTATCTTATATATTACGAAAGATCCCTTCCAACTTTCGATGTGGGACATTTGTCCTTAATAGAATAATCTGTCAGACCCATGAGTTGCATTGTATTATTTTCGAAGGCATGATGTCTTCTATATGATGCTGGTGTGCAAATGGTAATTGGAACTGGCGAAAGAAGAGAAGGGTTGTATTTTCTTCAAGGTATTAAACATATTCGAAGTGTTAGAAGAGAGGCTATGGTGGAATCTTTAGAAGTTTAACATAAAAGGATGGGACATACCTCTGGAAAGGTAATTAGAAAGTTACCGGGTGTTGATAGTTGAAGTAATGGAGTATCTGGGTGTGACATATGCTTCAAAGCGAAGCAATGTCGAAGTGAGTTTCCACTGAGTTCGAGCAAAAGCAAAGAGTGCTTTGAGATGATACATTGCGATTTATGGAGACCTTATCAGACACCTAGCTTTAATGGTTTTTCTTACTTCCTTACGATTGTGGATGATTATTCTAGAGCTGATTGGGTGTTTCTTTTTGTGGACAAGACTCAAGTTGAAAGATCTATAATGGATTTCTTTGTTTTAGTTCAGAGACAATTTAATAAGCAGGTGAAGATGGTACGAAGTAATAATGGTAGTGAGTTCTTGAGGATGAGAAATTACCTTTATAGATTAGGAGTGATTCACCAGACATCGTGTGTGGGTACACCCCAACAAAATAGAAGAGTTGAGAGCAAACATAGACATATACTGAATGTCGCACGATCTTTGAGGTTTCAAACGAGTTTGCCTAGAGTTTTGGGGTCACTGTGTGTTGGGTGCAATCATATTTAATCAACATGACTCCGTGTGAGATACACAAAAGGAGAAGCCCTTATGAAATTTTGTTTGGTAAATCTCCTACATATAATGATATACAATCTTAATCCATAACTATTGTATAATTACAATATATCTTAAGAATATTTCTTAAATTTCCTCTTGAATTCTAACTTAGTATCCTCTAATGGACGATGTTATAAGTTTTTCAACAGAAATACTGAAATCTAACCATTCCAGAAGATACAAAGATGGACCAAGGAGAGGAAGAGACTGTCGAAAGTAACTTCAGGTGCATTGTGTCTTCTTCTTTGTAACTTTTTATTACTGTTTTGGAAAGATAAAACACCACATGTTCTACGCAGACAAAGGAGTTTCAATATTCTAGCTGACGGCCTTGCAGAAAAATGATATTACTTCTAAGGAGGTAGACTATATGCAGTTTTGGTATTCATTTTATATGCAACTCCTAATCATTACCATGGACAATAAATCTAGCTTGATTTCCTTCACGTCAGGTTAAAGATATTGAATGGTCCTAGACTGAAGATCTTAAAGGATACAAACTTGAGCTTTTTTTAACTCGAATGCCTACTTTAAGAACATTGTCTTGACAAAGTCTCATCATATGATTGATGAAGATGATCCATTGCTTGAGAAGGCTATTGGGTAACTACTTATACTGTTCTACAAATGTTGCATATACTTCATATGATTATATTTTAATAATACTAAACCAGATTCATCTAATGTTGACCACGTGCTCGGCAATGCTCTTGATCAGATTCAAAGAGATGGAAGACATCTCAGGCTACCACTATGGCTGGAGTGTTGGCCATCATGACTAAGGAACCAAGAGCTTGAACTCAAGTGTCAGGTAGATTAATTCTCCTCAGGAATTTTTGAAGTAAATAAAGCATCTTCACTGCTCTGAGTTGAGTTTTTGTTCTATGTTTGATCATTGATGTGTCTGAAATTTAACGACTTTGATTAAGTGTTTATCGCTTTGGTCTTCTCATTAGGCACTATTCCTATGAATAATCTTCAAAGGTCGATTTTTGAAATGCAATGAACGTGTGATTTGTTTTGACATTGTTTTTGAAGCGGCAATATATCACCAATATGAAGCTCTTCAAACCGACAAGTAGGTGCCACATCAATGACATGGACATTTGTTGCAAGCGGTGCTTTTATGACAAGCAGATGAAGAATTCCTTAACTACATGTGATTGAAGATAATATCGATCACATATGTTCATATGGCTTATGTATTCCCATAAATTTTGTTTTTGTTTAGACCATCTCCAATCCCACTTGTTTTATATTTTACTATAAAATAAAGTGAAAAGTGGAGTAATGAACAAATAGAAAAGTGATTACTAAAATATGGAATGAGGTTGAAGATGCTCTTATAATTTGCTTTTTTTTGAACACAAGAGTTGCTCTTACAACTTTACCTACTATTGCATATAATATGAAAATCACATCGAGCTAATATATCCTAAGAAGTTGATTTATGTTATAAGAAGCTTGACTCAACTAATAACTCCCAAAAACATACTAATAAATCATTTTGCATAGTGGACCACAAGTAAACATTAGAAGGTTTATAAGAAAACCGTATTGACTTTAAAGTCATAGATTTAAAACATCCAACATGTTCTAAAATAAACATCGTAATTAATTTCGTAATATTTCCCACTAAATACACTACCACGCCTAAGCTGAAACGTTTTAAAACAAACAATATACATACGTAAATAAATATATACATCAATCATAATCATCATAAATCTCTTACATAAAACAAAAAAACACCACGAATGCCGATCACCCTCCCTCTAATCTAAAACAAATCCTTCATTATCATCTATGGGGTTGCACATTTTTCAAGAACAACAACCAGGTATGTCATGCAATCGTGTCCAGGTATGTCAAACCAGCAGCAAAAAGTACATATCTAGATACAATTTACCTATACCGTATAACCATGCTATACATGGAAAAAAAGATGTTGGCGTAGCATACTTTTGATAAAATTGGTTAGAAAGACAACTATAATGTGGGTGACCAATGTTAGAAACATATTAAACCTTTTGCGGGCACACCACTAGTATATATATATGGAAAGCCTAAACCTCCTTAAGCCAATACTGATAAGCAGTGTTCCCACATGTAGCCACGAGGGAGAGTACCTACGAGCTGAGCCGGTTCTGCATTCCCATAGATCCCTACTGCATTCCTGTGGAGAGTAATCATCCTACACCAAAGCTCCTTGTCCTTGCGTTCACCATCACTGTTAACATCGTTTGACACTAAAGTCAAAAGCGCCAAGTTTCCATAGTGTTCTGCCATTCCAACGTACTCAGCATTTTTGAAAGGATCCAAATGCCTAACGTGTCTCCATCGCAGCTGCTCAAAGTCATACCACATCAAGCCCAGTCTCTCATAGTAAACGTACAGCACGTTTTCAATCACACATACACCCGTTCTCCACCATTTATCTCTACGCAACTCAAAGCTCTCACAAGACCCATCTTTGGGATCGTAGGAAACAGCCACGTGTTGATGAATCAGTAAAGAATAGACCTTTCTGTTTAACGAAGCTGTTGTGGTCGTCGAACTCCACATGAACTTCCTCTGTTCGGTCGGAATCGGCGCAGTTTCCCAAGTTTCTTTATTTTTTGTGCTAAGGTCCAAGAATCTCGCCTGAATCTTGTTATACCCTCCGATGGCATAGAGGTTATTCCCGACGAACCCTACGCTTCTGTCTGGTTGATAAAGGCTCAGACTTGGTCCTCTACGAATCTTGTCCGTTTGGGAATCAAAGATCCACAAGCTTGAAGCCGGAGAGCTTGATCCGGAGATGATGAAAATCTCAGGACCACTTGCGATGACGGCGGAGACGGGCTCACGATGATAATGATTCAGGAGACCGACGGAGACTAACTGATTCTCTCTCTGGCTATTCTTGCGGAGACTGAACCATTTTCTGGGATGTTTGGGATCGGTTTTGTCAATAAAGCAGAGAAAGATCGAATCTTTACCGAGGAGACAGCGAGTCTTGTGAAGCTCCGGTGAACGAACAAGATGCCTCAACTTCTTGGAGACGCAACAGAGCGTTGGGTAACTGCTTTTTCTCAAGCGAGACAAGATGTTCCAGGCGACATCCTCCGGCACTGAGAGAAACGAATGCGGCGGCCGCAGTGGCTCCTCCTCCTCCTCGTCGTCGTCGTCGTCGTCGGTGAATGAGTATTTCATTTTAGTTTTTTTACTATTCCAAGGGAGGCAAGTTTGATCTCCCCTGTCTCCCTTTTATAGCTATCTGTAAATTATTATGTTATCTATATATTTATTATATTGATAAATCACATTATAATCACAAAATTAATACAAATTATATAATTAATGTCATTATCTATACCAATTACTAATATTATTTTTTTGTCCTCACAAGAGGCTATTTTTATGTATTTGACTAAATTAAGTGAAATATAAAAAGTTTTTTATTTAGTAAAATAATTATATAGAGTGGAATATTAAGTGACAATAAATGTAATACATTTTTATTATTTTGATTGAAATTCTTATTTTATTCACAAAAATATATTTTTGACTATGTAATTTTTCATCAATTGAAACTAAAATAAATTAAAAAAATTTAGTAAAACAAATTAAACCGAACGTTTAACCATATGATAAATTCAGTTATTTTACATTTTTGATTTTATAATTGGCATAAAACTAATGTTGATTAACTAATAAATAAAATTCTGCACTAATATTATGGTAATATAATTAATGATGTGATGTATTGTTAAAGTAATATAAATAATCAAATTGTAAAACTGAATGAAATATCGAAAGACAATTAGTGTATTTATATTAATGAAATTACTAAAAAGACATTACACTTCTTTTCCAATATTGTTATCCATGTTTTTAAACAATTTATATTTATAGTGTTATTTATTTTTATGAACAATACCAAAATGTATTTCAGATATGTTAGTATTGTGTCTGTGCAATTGTTTGCCTTTTATGCTATTCACATATGTAATTCATTTTGCATATTTTTATTTCAAATGTATTTGATATTGAAAAGAAGGGACAATATTTTATTATTGTGATGCGAACATGGGTGGTTTAGGTATAAGACCATCAGCAACCCAAGCACCCCACTTGGGGTGCTTGTTTTTTTTTTTAAAAAAAAAAAATTAAAAGTAGACCAATCACGGGTCGCCACGTGTCAGTGGGACCCGTGAACAGTGCAAGAACCACAAGAAAGGGGGTGCTTATTTTGGAGTTTTAAGCACTTCATTTAGGGGGTGCTAGTGGGCCCCACTGCCTAAGCACCTCACTAAGCACCCCCATTGAGGATGCTCTAAGGGCATCATTATCCCTAGAACCCCTAATGGGGTTCTTAATTTTTTTTTTTTTTTTTGCTGTTTTAAAAAAAAAAGAAAAAAAATTAAAAAACGAACCAATCGCGGGCCACCACGTGTCATTGGGGCCCGCAAACAGTGTAAGAAACTCTCTAAAACCGGTTCTTATTTAGTAGTTTTTAGAAGCGGTTCTTGCACTGTTCATGGACCCCCCGTGTCAGTGGGGCCCGCGAACAGTGCAAGAACCCCTCCTAAGAATTCTGGATAATCATGCTCTAAGGTCGGGGAATACGACCTCCCCAAAGTCCGAGATATAAAATTTCAACCTTTTTAGTAAAATAAATACAAATATAAACAAAAATGGGTATAAATAGATATTTAGCTAATTTTTTATATATTTTAAATACTATTTTAAAAGAAAAATTTCTCATAGATAATTAATAAATAATTATATTTCATGTATTTTTTTTACTAAATTGTTTTTACAAAAACCAATTGTGTTTACCCCAAAGGCCTCCATCATTCTTGAGCCAACCCTGGATGCTATTTCTTCATGTAAATGCCTCCATCATTCTTGAGCCAACCCTGGCTGCTATTTCTTCATGTAAATTTCAGAAGAAAAAAAATCATAGTTGAAATGTGTTTAGTTTATAGTTGACCTATTGTGTGTTTCTAATGTATTATATAAATGTGCAGTTTATGAAATATATATGTTTGAGTAAGTAGGAGATATGCAAATAGACAACATAGATGAGTGTCTTTTTTGTGACCAATATAAGTTGGGAAATAAGTTTTGTAGTTGATATTTATGTTGTGGTCTACAAATTTTGACTGATCCAATCTTTTGAAATATATAAACAAAAACAAATGTTGTAGAAGTTTTTCTTGGATGATCTAGTAAAAGAAACTAAGGTTACATATTCTCTCCTCTCGAATATTGATCCGCTTAGCTTCTTTAAAACTGATACATGACAGTTAACACTTCATCTCATAAACCAATATAAAACTGATTTAATTTGCTTAATAGTTAATGCTCACACAATCAATTTCAATATTCTTTTCATTTAATTTGCGATGGTTAAAAATTCTTGCTTTTTCAACTGAAAATCACACCATCTACTTCCCAAAACTATCTTCTCATGATCAAAATCGAACAGCGCCAACAGATCTGAAGATTAAAAACAGACTCCAATTATATATATGAGAAATTCATAGTGATGTAATGGTTGATAGGCTAATTATGTGCATATTCTACACATGGTAAACCGTAAACTTAACTAAGTGATACAACAAAGAGTAATGTAACAAAAAGTAATGTAACTTAATCACATAGTCAAAGCAAAACATTTCTTGATGCTCACTCTTTTACATAGTAGTGTTGTTGACTGCCACGCTTTCTCACTTGATGTTCCTCGTCAAATTCTTCAGAAAACATTTGCTGCTAGTGTAATATAAATAGAAAGAGTGACGGGTGATGGGAACTACAAACATGTCTATACGACAAACTTAATATAGACATGCACTGAAGAAAAAATTGGTCGTAAAGAGAAGACAAACCAGAGTTTCCAAGTGATGAATAACTCCTCAAGCTATCACGAAACCATCATTTATTAATATTTGAGAAATATTAGAGAGCAAGATGTGTATCTTGCGAACCAACTGTTATGGACCGTTGAAGTCCGATTTATGAAGTAAAGCCAAAACCGAAGATTATTATATAAATCCTATTGTGATAAAGATTAACTGATTTAGATATATATCATAATATTTAGAAAAGTTATATTCCTAGTTGGGATATATCTAACTCTTGTGTATATATACAACTCCTTTGTAAACCATTAAGACACTACACAACAATATTCATATTATATATTATTTTACATGGTATCAGAGCATTCAGTCCTAGAGGATCAAGTTTTTTTATAAAAAAAAAAAAAAAAATCCCCCTAAAAAAAGTGTTCTTGTTCTCATGGTAGCTATAATAATTGGAGAAGAGGAAGAGGGGTCTAACGATGATGATGAAGACGATGTGAAGCTGTCAACCTCGACGTGAACCGGTCATAAAATCAATCAGTTGTTTTCTTTTAGTTTTCTATTTTTTATTGGGTTTGACTTTTACCTTAAGTTTCTGGTTTTGAGTTTTTATATTACTTCAATTTTTTTATGGATTGGTCTATGGGTTATTGAGATATGTTTAAAAAAAAGTCTTTAGGTCAAAAGGTTGAGTTTTCACGGTTGTTTACTTTTGAGATAAATTCTATAGTTTAGAGTTCTCACAATTTCTGTTTTGATTTCCATAGTTTGGAATATTTTGGTTATAGTTTAACCATTACGGGGGAGTTTTAGTTATGCTCATGTTTTTTGGTCAGTTTTTTAGTCTAATTTATGGACTTTCCAAGTCAAGGAAGATTGTTTGTGGAGCTGCAGTCGCGTCCACGGGATATATTCTCATTGTCAAGACCAAAAACGAGCTGAAGTTTTCATCCCTCCTTCTAAGTTGAAGTTTATACCTGGAGGAACTTGCTGATTTGTCCATCTTCGACATATTGTCCACAACATATTGTCCACGACATACGTGGTCTGCTTTGTGATTGCAGATATGCGTGTTGCATCCCACGTTTGTCGTGCAATGGAGTATTAGAGAAATATTAGAAAGCAAGATGTGTATCTTGCGAACCAACTATTATGGGTCGTTGAAGTCCAAGTTATGAAGTGAAGCCTAAACCGAAGATTATTATATAAATCCTATTGTGATAAGGATTAACTGATTTAGATATATATCATAATATTTAGATAAATTATATTCCTAGTTGGGATATGTCTAAGTCTTGTGTATATATACAACTCTCTTGTAAACCATTAAGACACAACACAATAATATTCATATTCTATATTACTTTACAATTAACTTCTTCACTACGCTACCAATCTAGTTAATGGATTCATAGTGTGAGGAGAACGTAACATACGGAGACAGGAAACTTCAACCACACATACTTAATAATGTATGATCTCTTTCAAATTCTTTGATTTATAAATGTTTACCTCTTTCTCGTGACCGTATATCGAAGTACAACCGTGTGGGAGGAGAATTTCACTCCCTGTTAAAGCCTAAAAAATATGGACTACGGTCCATAACGGAGGTAAGATGGCACCTCATCCCAACCAAATTAGGTCATGACCGAGTAATGTGTATAAAAGAAGGCAAGTGACAAGATGGAAGGGGACCCAAAATCATACATACCACTCTGGCAGCTAAAACTAGGGTTTACGTACTCTGGTCACTTTTCCGACCAAAGATTAGACCTTTTTAATTCATCTTACATTCCGAACTCTTGTAACTCATCGATTTGTCAATAAATTTCTTCATAAAACCCCATAAAATTACATTCGATCATTAACCAAGTTCAGATCTTAACATTTGATGTCGTATGTGGGAAACCTTTTAGGAAGTAACGTACTAAACACAGAGCGATGAACACCTAGTGGCCGAAAGGTCTGGCGACCAAAGCCATAACCCTGAACGGAATGATGAAAAACATCCTCGACCGTCTCATCAAACAAGAACGAGCCACGAAGGAGACGAGCAAACGTATCGCTGCGTTAACCACTACAACTCCGCCTACGAGCATCAATATTTATAGTAGATACCGCATAATTACCAAAGAAACATCATTTAGCACGACCTTTGATTTCACATGCACTGTTAATATACATACACACTTACCAAGAGAGCTATTAATGCAAGGTCAACACAAGTACACGGTTACCAAGATGACACTACGACAGTGGACACCCATCTAGGTAACAAATCGAAGTGATCTCGGCAATTTCGACGCAATCGAATAACAAAAGCCAGTTGATAAAAACTCTAAACAGTTGCGGTTGCGATTACATGGCGACCGAGTACACAACCAATTGAACAAAAAAAAACTACAAAAAGGGGATATTCATATCATTGCCCTGGGGATCGTCTTCTTCCCAAGCCCGAGAGTCCATGTTGGAGTCCGAATTCTGCCCTAGTGCGGCATCTCCATCAACCCAAATTTTGGACGAGAGGCTTCTCATGTGTCGCCTCCGAATCAGTTTTAAACTTCTGGAGCTTCTCCAAGCGTTTGTTGAACAAGGCAACCATCTTATCCTCCACTTCTAAAACATCACGGGAACTTGACACCCGTAGGTGAACTCTCTCGAACCTGAACAAAGCCGCCACCTGATCCCTCTCCGATTCCATCTCTTATGTTCGAGATTTCGCCATATCCCTCTCAATTCTAGCCTTAACGAGCCACCTCTCCATCTTAGCCAGCTTCTGTCGAATGACCTTCAGCTCCTCGGAAATATTCTGCTTCTCCGTCTGCATCCGCTCACTTTATCGCCGTATATCTTGTACTCGTCTATCTTTTTGCGGTACTTCCTTGCTTGCTTCTTCATCTTCTCGCCATTTCGTGCATCTTCGCGTTCAACCTGCATCATCTCGTAATCCGCTGATAGCTCGTTCGAATATGCGATATACTGACAAAAATAAATGAGCACTAACACATTTAAACGAATACAACCAAAAGATAGAAAAAAAAGAAGGGGAACAAACGTACCGTAACACCCATCCCTGCCATCTCACAGTACTTCTGTGGATTGTTCATCTCCCCGGTGATTCTGGCTGCACCCATGATCGACCGATTCCGGCTGCACCCAAGGTTCGAAACGGATCTGACGGAACAACCTTCCTAGAGCGCTATAAAAGGAGTTGAATAATCAAAATAGAACTCAATACGATTGGTACGAGCTATCCTTAGCCTCTTCTGAGGAGGAGACACGTCCTGTGTCTCTACTACGGCCCTCGCTGCAGCCGGAATCGGCCAATCATCTGTCACATGAGCCACAGAGTCATTCAAGCCTTGTTGACTTCCATCCTCAGGATGTTCCTGATTTTCCTCTTCAGAATGATCAGCGTCTTTTCTCTAGTTGGCGATCCTCCTTCTCGAGATATTTTTGCCCATCACCCTCCTAGGCATCTATTCGTTTGTCGCCTTCTCGTTCATCACCCTTCTCAGCATTTTCATTAGGAATGGGATCCTTCTTGGGACCTACCGTCGGTACAGTAGGAACAGTCGCCAAACTCCCGTCTTTGTCAGCAACCAAATTATTCCACGTCGACTCTCTCCGATCTGCGAAAACTGGAGTCTCATGCACCCCCTCCTGCATGGGAAGTTTCTCGGAAAATGTTTCGGCATACAACAGAAAGGAAATATCAACCCTCCCCATCTATGTTAGCTCGTACGAGAACATAAGAGATGTAGAGAGAGAAAGTAGAGAGAAGGCAGACATTTGAAATAGAGCAAAATACATTACAAGCCGTGGTATTTATAGGAGCGATTCTGCAAAAAAAAACGAAGAGATGCCATCATTAACACAACAATTGTTCGTTTTTCCGCCCGCACTACCTAGTCGGCGACGAGTCGGACACCCAAAATATAGCAACAGAAGACATTGTATTACATAGCCAAAACGAGGTAATTAATTCCAACAACAACAACTCCAAAAACATTATCAAGCCTTCTTCAGCTCAAAACTACAATAATTTATTCTACAACGGATATTCCTCCACGACAGAACCAGGGGCAGCTTCCCGGACCGAGCGACGCAGAGTAGCCACGTCTTCCGAACTCAAGACGCCAGTATTCGTGCAAAATTGTTTCTTCACCGGTTGATCAAACCGTGAAGGGGCCCTTATAGTGTCGGCAATCGGAGACAAAGTCAACTCGTTAGGACCAATCATGATAGCATCCATTGCGGCAATATCTTCCAAGAATCGAGCTTCATCCCGCGTGAGACCATCCATCGCCCACATAGGGATTTGGACACCTCTGGCGATGAGATTCTCAAGGCAGGCTCTTGTTCCTCGCGCTTGGGCCAAGAGAAGCTTCATATCATTAATGAATTCTTGTTCCCGGAGATACTCCTCGAAACGCCCCAAACGGACCGAGTACTTATACAAAACTTCACTTTCCACCGCTGCAACAATATCCCCTTGTTCGCACTTCAGTGTCTCGATCTCAAACTTATGACGATGTGGGCAGAGGCGTTTTCATTTTCCAAGGCTTTAATCCGCCTTTTTACCCTCTTAGCCGCTCTAATCGCCGCTGATCAGCTGCCTTTTGAAGCAACCAAACCGGCGGAAAGTCTCGCGTTCTCGGCAGATAATTCCTCCACCATACGCCTCAATTCTTCATTATTTGACCGAAGGATAGCAATCACCTCGGCATCACCGGGCCATCCCGACGGCTTTCTCTTTGAGCGCGCTACCTTGGCCTCCATATTTTTGACTGATCTCTCTCTCTCATTATTTGACCGAAGGATAACAATCACCTCACGCATTTTATATCAAAAATATATATTATGTTTACACTGTTATAGGTTTTGAATAAGAATTAGAAATTTAAAATTTTTATTTTCAAATAATTGGATAATATTTCAGTATATATTTTTAGAAGACGAGTGAGATTTAAAATAGTTTAACAACATAAACTTTAGTCATTAAAAAATATTCTCTTACAGAAAAGCAATATTATAATTAATTTAGATAAGTGGCTGTAGAATTAATTTATATTTTACTTTAACATGTGAAAAACCGAAAATACTCTAGCTTTCAAAAGAAAAAAAAAAGAGTTTTTTTGTATAGCTCCAATAAAACCAATATAATCAGTGACTTTTATCATGACGATCTTTTGTAAATGTTTTTGTGTGAACTTTAAAACCCTTAAAAAGTTCAAATAATTCCTTACCTACAAATCTAATTACTTTATATAAGAATACATAACCATCAAATTTATTTCTATAAAAAATATTATAGTATTTATTTAATTATATATAAATAATTGATAAAAATAAAGAAAATTATAAAACATATATATTTATTCTCTATTTCTACATTTAGTTACCATAAATCATTATTTGTAATATTACTTGTATTATTTGGTAATTTTTATTAATTAATTCTAAAGTTACCTTTTATTTTTAGAAATTAACTAATAAAAGTTAACAACCAATCAAATTATAATCACTTTTTAAAACTTAAACTATTAACGACACATAAAAAATAGTTAAGTGACTTTTAAATTAATATATAGTAGAATTTATCTCTTTAAAACTAAAGATAAATTTGGTTAAAGTAAACATGAAAACATGTATTAGGAAATGATAGTTTAAAAATTTTCTCTCATAATTTTACCAAATCACAAATCAAACTTTCTTACTCATTTTTTATTTAGTGTTTAACATAAAACTCAAATGGGTGAAACAAATAAATGTTTCCTTAAATTATCTCCGATCATCGCATTATTTTATCAAAAACTAATTCATTGGAATTTTTTTTATTAAAACTAAGCATAGTTCAGATATCTTTTAAAAGTATTATTTTACTTAATTTAAAATTTATTTAAAACGTAAATATATTAATTAAATCTATTTAATTAATTATATATAAGATAAAAAATAATTTTAAATTTTTTAAATAACACAATGTCGTTATTTTGTCATATACACTTAATATTAATGTGAGATCCAATGTTAAATCAAAATATAATGTTTTTATTTGTATTAAATTTTTTAATGTTTAATTATTATACATTTTAAAAGTTTATTATACCGCAAAATACATCTCATTATTTTTTAAATAATATTTCTTACTGTTAATTTAAATTAGATTTTTCATTTTTAACTTTAACAATTATAGAACTCTTAATTTTTATTGATCTTTCTTTCTCAATTCCTCTTAAATTTTTAAAAACACATAAAAATAATTAGTTCACATTGTAGTAACACAAAAAATACATATATATCGACAAACAAATAAAAGTTAAATCAAAAAATATAAAAGAACCAAAAACATAACAATCATCTTTTATTATTTTCCTTCATTTTTTTTTATGTCTCATTTCTTTTTCCTATTAAAAACAAGCATGCTAATTATATTATAATAAAATCTATATAAATTATATTAATAGAGCATTAACTCTAAGAAAAGCTTGTGTTTGATTAATATAATTTTAAATGACTGATATAATAGTTTTAAGTGAATTACCATATAATAAATGACTTACCATAAAAGAATTTCTTGATTAATATAATTTTAAACGATTTACCATATAAAATTTATGTTTTAAAATATAAAATATTTTAATCATTTCTAAAAGTGATAAATCATCTATGATATCACATTGTTATTGGAAAATGATTGGAATTTTTTAAATTATATATTTCACTGTTTCGCATTTGTTTGACATATTTTAAGTAAATATATATATATAGTGAATGAGTGAGTTTAATTAATATTATTAGGTTTAGATTAGTTATTTTTCTAAAATCTATTATTTATTGGATTCACTACTAATATAAATATATTAGAAATCATTTTTATAATTGTTTATGTAGTATCATATGTATTTATATGTATATTTTTAATTTATATAATGTAATCTATGATATTTAATTTACTTCTTTAAATGAATTATGTTAATTCATCTATATTTAAGATGTTTAATTGTTTGTTTGGAAACATATATTAGATTAGGTAATTTTAAGATTAATTTTTCTTAAAATTTTTAATTAAATAATAAATAATGAAAAATCATCAACCAATCAAATTATAAAAATTAATTGGAGAGTTTTCCTATGAACGACACGTCAGAAATCACTAAAGTGACTTTTCATTTAGTATATAGGAGGATTCTAGTCTAGATAAGTCTTAAAAATCGATTAAGAATTTTTTTTTGTGTGTGATAAATGTCCTTTTTCTAATAGGGTTTGTGTATGGGATTAGGCTTATTATATAAACAGAGACTAATAAAAGAGCACCTTATTTTGATTTGATTACAGGAAGTCGGTCTCTCTTAGGCTTGATTGAGGCATGGTGTAGTAATTGGGCCTCAATTTTGCACTCGTAGCCCAATAAATAACCAGCACAAAAGCAAAGGAACGTTAGTTTCCTTTTTTTTTCTCATTCAAGGTCCGACGTCAATATGTTGTTCCAAATTAATATGAAAAAGGAAAATATATGACTTGAGTAAGGGACAAGGAATATATGATCTTGTATAAAAGGAGGCCATAGCTAGGTAGAGATTCATATCATCCGATAAGGAACTAACGAGAGACAAATAGCTAAAGATCTTTTGCTTTGTATTGATAACTTTTCAGAAGATACGTTTGATTAAAACACAAATTTGGAAACACATGGAACTAGATGATGATTACGTGGAGTATGTTCCAGTGGCGAAGCGTAGAGCGATGCAAGAGCGGAAGGGAAAGGTGTTGGAGGACAAGGAGAAGGTCGCACTCGTTAAAGCAACTCAGCAGCTGAAGAAGAGGAGGAGAGATGTTAGTGGTACGGAGCAAATTATATTACAAGAGAAAGAGATGATGGAGCATTTATCTTGTGATAAGAAGACGCTTATGTCTGTTCGTGAATTGGCCAAAGGTATCACTTATACAAAGCCTTTGTTCACAGGTTGGGCACCACGCCACCCTAGGAGCATCATGTCGAACAAACAAATTGATTTGATTAGGAAGAAGTGTCATATTATAGTTAGTGGAGAAGATATTCCTCCGCCCATTGAGAAGTTCAACGATATGAACATTCCTAGAGGTCTTGTCGTTACGCTCAAGGAGAAAGGGATAGTGAAGCCAACTCCGATCCAAGTTCAGGGTCTTCCTGTGGTTTTATCAGGAAGAGATATGATAGGGATTTCCTCTACTGGTTCTGGAAAGACTTTGGTTTTTGTGATTCCTATGATCATGATAGCTCTGAGGGAGGAGATGTTGATGCCTATTGCTGCTGGAGAAGGTCCCATTGGTCTTATTATTTGCCCCTCTAGAGAGCTTGCTAAGCAGACTTATCAAGTGGTTGAACAGTTTGTGGCTTCCGGTCCATTGAGGTCTTTGCTATGCATTGGAGGAGTGGATATGAGATCCGAGATTGATCTTGTCAAGAGAAGAGGTGTTCACATCGTTGTTGCAACCCCTGGAAGGTTGAAGGATATGCTCGCCAAGAAAAAGTTTAGCTTAGATGCCTGCAGGTACCTGACCTTAGACGAGGCAGATAGGTTGGTTGATTTGGGTTTTTGAAGATGACATTAAGGAGATCTTTGACCATTTTAAATCTCAGCGTCAAACACTAATGTTTTCTGCCACAATGCCCGCCAAAATTCAAAACTTTGCCACAAGTGCTCTGGTGAGACCTGTGACAGTTAACGTAGGAGGAAGAGCTGGAGCTGCAAATCTAGATGTCATCCAGGAGATTGAATACGTCAAACAAGAAGGAAAGATTGTTTACCTCCTCGAGTGCCTGCAGAAAACATCTCCACCGGTTATAATATTCTGTGAGAAGAAAGCTGATGTTGATGATATCCACGACTACTTGTTACTCAAAGGTGTGGAAGTAGTGGCTATTCATGGTGGAAAAGATCAGGAGGACAGAGAGTACACAATCTCTTCCTTCAAAGCTGGGAAGAAAGACGTCTTAGTCGCTACTGATGTTGCCTCAAAGGGTTTGGATTTCCCCGATATAAAACACGTGATAAATTACGACATGCCTGGGGAGATTGAGAACTATGTGCATAGGATAGGAAGAACAGGTCGGTGTGGGAAAACTGGGATAGCAACTACGTTTATAAACAAGAACCAAAGCGAAACAACGCTGCTTGATCTGAAACACTTGTTGCAAGAAGCTAAACAGAGGATTCCCCCTGTCCTTGCTCAGCTGAATGATCCAACAATGGAAGAAGATGCAGAGACCATCGCTGGTGTTAAAGGTTGTGCTTATTGTGGAGGCCTCGGACATCGTATTCGAGACTGTCCAAAACTAGAGCACCACAAGAGTGTGTCAATATCTAATTCTAGAAAAGACTATTTTGGCTCTGGTGGTGGTTACAGAGCCGAGATATAATCAGTAGATTCCTTTTTGCTGCAAGTTTTGCACCATCTTTTTCCTCAAGTGTAGTATTTTTTTTTTTTTCTTCTAATGTATGGATCTCTGATTTGAAGTTTTGCCATAACTATAGATTTTCGTAAAAACTCGAATTTTCTTTCATTATTAGCTTGAAATCAAAGGCTGAATCATAGATTTATAATATTGGAGCGTAAATCATCAAAAGAAACGTAACAAACGACGCATAAAACTTGTTTAAAAATGGGTTACAGAACCTGAAAATTAGAGAAGATGATAAGGTGAATTGTCCACTTAGCCTTTCATGTAACTTTCAATCCGAATATAAAATAAAATTTTAACCACTGCACCGAGTCATATGTTTAGAAATTAAGTGAAAGTAAATCAATATATCCATAAATGTTAGTAATATAGTTCTAAACTTACTCCCCTTTTAATTCCCATATAATCTTCGAATAATTAATTCGACACTAGGCCCGAACTAACCGAACGCGTTGCATCTAGTGCAATTCCGAACCTTGGACTTAAATGTATGTTTTGTATTTTTTTTCATCTCAATTGTTTAAAGATAATTATTTGATAGCAATTATTTTATTACCTTTATATCAAACTTTATTATTTTAAAATCTCTAGAAATAGATATTTTTAACTTGGACACTAATTTTTTTTATTTTGCAATGGATTTCAATAATTATTATTTTAATATTTGATCATAATTATTATTTGAAAAAAATAAAAATATAGTTTATTTGAAAAGGTTTAAGTACTAATTATTTTGATTTAATCACAATTTATTATTTTTTGTTAGTATATAAATATGAAAGTATAAGAGAAAAAGTGTGATAGGAGTTGAATTTTATTAAACCAAATTATTATAGAGATAAAATTTGTATGAGTGTTGAATTAATAGGTAGAAGAAAGAGAATATAATGTGGATGGTTAAAAAGTATGATTTAGGGTGTTGAATACTTTTTTGAATACTTATAACAATTGTTGGTAGTCTAAACAATTTTAACCTAGTTTATCTTTCTAAAACACACCTATTAGTAAAAATACGGTTATGAGTTCCTGGAATGTCAAATTTATTGGGTTTAATTATAATGTAAAGCACTTGGTTATTTTTTTTTAGTTTGTTATAGTTGTATATAGTTGAGTCATAACAATCTTTATCCGTTAATGAGAAATGTGTGTTTTCATCAAGAACACTAATATGGTATCAAACTATTTTTCGCTCAAATATTTGTGATTCTTCTTTATCTTTATTCCATCTTCGATTTCACCATAGATTCGTTGATCTGAAGCTAAATCTACGATTGATTTTGAGCTTCACATCGGAGCTCATCTACATCTTCAATCTCGTATTTCAAACTTCGAACATCTCTCATAGTGAAAAAGCTCCCAACATTTTAATTAGAGTCAACTAATCCTCAATTCTTAGCGTCGTTCACGTAATTGTGACATGGAAGGTTTATTTAGACAACCTTGTATAGACTGTTCAAGAATTACGTTGTTGATAAGATTAAGGATTGGATTTATTTATTCATGTTGTTACTATAACAAATCTAACCTAATTACATTGATACTTGACCTAAAATTATCAACATTGACCAACAAAATATACTTAAAGGTGTTACGGAAGAAGGTTGTTATATGTCACAATAAAGAAGTTTCTTTTCTCTCTCTGTTCTATGCGTGAGACTACTTGAAGTTGTCATAGAATATTGCAAAAAATAAGTTTCTCATGTATATATAATGAAGGCCTTATTCATATTTCAGCGTTATCTGCATCACAAGCCTTGTAAGCTCCTTAACTAAACTCATTTGTCCATCTTTGTTTTTGTAGATTTTGTTACAAAACATTGACCGGAGATAGCAAAACAGCGCGTACATGTTGGATAATTCCAAAATTGTGGAAACTTAACATATTATTAGATGTTTAATATGTTAATAAAAACACATTAATGAAATCTAGAATATGAAAATGAATTTTCTATTAAATTAGATTTGTGTTTTTCATATCTCACATGTTAAAGGGAATTATCTTTCACTATAAATATAAGTCTTATGAAAAGATATTCCATAAGAGATCTAAGGGAAACATTAAGAGCTTTAGTTTTGAGGAGTTTCTAAATCAATAAGAAAAGTTGTTCTTATAAATCTTTGTGTTTCTAGAGATTTGAATTGGTGTCAAAGCTTAAGTTGAAGTTTCAATCAAAGCTTAAGTTGAAGCTTTGATTCTAGTGACTGTGACGCTAAGATCGCGAAGGCAAGATGGTTGACGTGAATATGCCTCCACGCACGAAATACTTTGTATCCACATTCGTCCAATGTCTGATGTTAAACTTGACAAACTATACAGTTTGGTCGATGAGGATGAGGGTGTTACCCCGTGTTCATGATGTGTGGGACACGATATAACCTGGTTCGGATGATCAAAAGAAGAACGATGTTGTGATTGTTCTTTTGTTTCAATCCGTTCCCGAAACTTTGATTCTCCATATGGGAGAACAAACCGCATCAAAAAACATCTGGAACTCCATCAAGTCACGACACCTTGAAGCTGATCGTGTAAAGGAGGCGAGACTTTAGACATTGATGACGGAGTTTGAAAGGTTGAAGATGGATGACAGTGATACCGTGGATGACAGTTATCATCCAAGGCAACCTCGTTGGGAGAAAACATATAAGAATCCAAGATGGTTAAGAAGTTCTTGAAGGGTCTCCCCACACACAAGTATATCCAGATCGTAGTGTCGCTTGAGCAAGTCCTAGAACTCAACTCTACGGGCTTTGGGGACATAATTTGAAGGCTAAAGGCGTATGAGAAACATGTAGGGGGAGAAACTTAGAAAGAAAACCAAGGGAAACTTATGTTTTCAGATAATAATCACCATATTCAAAGGAACTATGGAGATTTTCGTGGTAGGGGTAGAGGACAGAATGGAAGAGGTAGAGGTCGAGGTCGAGGTAGGTTACACAACCAAAACTATGTGTCACACACTGAAGACAAAAACTCGAAGAAGGATAGTTCGAAGCTGATATATTGGAGATGTGACAAGCCGGGTCACTACGCAACTGTTTGTCCCGAGAATCAGTGAAGAATCAAGAAACCAACCTAAACTATACATATGAGGCTGACACCCTCTATGTACACAAGGTCGTGTTCTTGAATGAAGATAAAGTGATCCCGAAGAATCTTGATATTGACAAAGACAATGCAAGTATTTGTTATTTAGATAATGGAGCGAGCAATCACATGACGGGAAATAAAGAGTTCTTTTCGAGTTTGAATATCAACACCAAAGGGAGGGTGAAGTTTGGTGATGGTTCATGTGTTGATATTGTTGGAAAGTGTATTCTTACTTTTATGTGCAAGACTGGAGAGAAGAAGACACTCAAAGACATATGTTACATACCCGATCTAAAGCATAACATATTGAGTCTTGGACAAGCAACAGAAAACGGATGTGAGATTAACATGAGAGATGTCTATTTAAAACTCACAGATTCGTGTGGCAGGTTGCTTGTACGTGTTACAAGATCCCCAAATCGTCTCTACAAGACCCCGATGAAAATTAGTTATTCGTAGTGTTTATATGTCAGAGATGAAGATGCAACATGGAGGTGGCATGCTCGATTTGGACATATAAGATATGGCGTGATGAACAACATGGTAAAGAAGGAGATGGTCGTAGGAATTCCGAGTGTAACACACGAAGAAAGCTTGTGTGCCGCATGTCTAACCGGGAAGCAAATTAAACACTTATTCCCGACTAAAGTCATGTTTCGTGCGACAAAGCCATTAGAGTTATGCATGGAGATTTATGTGGACCAATCACACCACCAACACCAACAAATAACAAGTATGTCTATGTTCTAATTTTTCCAGGTATATGTGGACTATACTTATGAAGAAGAAGACTGAGGCATTCAATTGGTTCAAAAGTTTTAAGGAAAGTGTATAGAAACAAATCGGTTCAACCATTAGACCTTTCGCACTGATAGAGGAGGAGAGTTTTACCTCAACTGAGTTCAATATATTTTGTGAAGAGAGTGGAGTCAAAAGGCACCTAACCGTGCCTTACACACCTCAGCAAGATGGTGTTGTGGAGAGGATAAATCAAACCTTAATGAGTATGAAAAGAAGTATGCTGAAAGCAACGAAGATGCCGAATTAATTATGGAGGAAAGCTGTACAACATTCAACTTACCTCATCAATAGAGTTCGTACAAAAGCCTTGAATGATCATTTAACATATTTTAGGAAGTACTTTTAACATGTTGGGGTAGTTTGAGTTGGAGGTGTACTTTGAGAAGGAAAAATCATTTTTAAGACAAAAATACTCCTAAGGCTAACGAAAAGGAAAGACGAGAGAAGGTAAGTTATGATAAGTGTTGTGGTCACGGTTGTGGTTGAGAGAAGAAAGGTTATGGTGAGTGATCATGTGGTCAAAGGCTTCGTTGATAGCAGATTGGTGGGTTTTGGTTATGAGAAGTGAAATTATGGTAGAGTTGGTGTGGTTAGGGTCAAAAGTATTGCGAACAGGGTTGTCGTTGAGAAAAAAAATGTTAGGGTCATTCAACAATGGTTATATATTTTTTTTGAATAACTCTGTGTGTCCTAGTCCATACTGAAGTGGGTCCAGACTAGCAGCGATTGTCTGTATCAGCATACGTTATCGATCAGAATACATCTCGATCACCAAATACTAGAGGAGTCCAAATGTTAAATTTTATCTCCAATGGCCAATATGATTCAAACATGTATTCGTATTGGGGCTGAAGCTCTTTCAAAACCACTAGCCATCTTCGCTTGGTTAAACAATGGTTATATAACTGCAAAGGTTCATCAGAATTACAGCTCAATGCCCTAGCCTTCTTTCTAAGATACCTGAAAGAATGCAGAGAAGAAATAAGTTGGTGCCCCCTACAAGCTACGCTATGCTAGTGTCGAAAGAAACACCAATCTAACCAGCACATAACCAATTTGAGGGATAGTCCACTTACAAAAAATAGCAACGAACAGCTTATATATAAGATTCTCACCCAAATCATTTCCTCAGTTTTTTATCTTATAATCTAAGCTTTCTATTGTTGCAATACGAGATTGATTTGGATTCTAATAAAGAGACCAAATCGTATTCTCTTTATTGACGCAAAAACGCAGCGTTTAAACAGCTTTTTAAAGAAATTGATACAGACGCAGCTGCAGGTTGGTTTGTAATTAAACTTACCGGGTGCTTTGTAACAAAACAAATGTTTATGGGTAGTGTATAATAATGAAATCTATATAGGAAACAACTCCGCTAAGGTTCTTTTAGTTGGGCCTTATAATGGGCCTTAATGTACACATATTCATTAATGGCCCAACAAAACATTGGATATATTGAACTCAAATCCCTACGGATACGGATACGGTTTCTGTTTTCCGTCTTCGTCGTCTTTCAAAGTGAGTTTTAGGGATCGAGGATGACGATGAACTCGCTTCCAAGGCGATTCGGGAAGAATCAAGGATATCTAGATCGAGATCGTCGTAGAGGGAGGAGATCCGACTCAGAATCCGACGAAGAGTTGAAAGGATTGAGTCACGAGGAGTACAGGAGGCTCAAGCGTCTCAAGATGAGGAAATCTGGTAAGTACTGCATTTGGGAGAACACGCCGAGTCCTCCTAGAGATCCTAACGAGGAAGAGTCCGATGAGAACGCCGACGAGGAGGTTCCGGAAAGGGATGTTAAAGGTGAATCTGATTCTGGTAAGTCGGGATCTGAGTCTGATAGGTCTAGGAAGAAGAGAAAGAGTAGGAGAGGTAGGAGTAAGCGTAGAGGGAGGAAATCGTATGATAGTGATAGTGAATCTGAAGCGAGTGAGAGTGATTCAGATGAGGAAGATGGGAGGAGGAGAAGAAGGAAGAAGAAGAAGAAAAGTAGAAGTAGTAGGAAGAGGAGAGGGCATAGGAGGAAGAGAAGATACAGTGATTCTGATGAGAGTAGTGATGAATCTGAGATTAGTGCTTCTTCTTCTGGAGAAGAAGATGCGAAGTCAAAGAGTAAGAGGAGGAAGAAGCCGTCAGGTTCTGATAGTGATTCGAAGGGGAAGCTAGAAGAGACGGTGAAGGAGCCTGAGCTTGATGAAGAGGAGATGAAGAAGTTCAAGGAGATGATTGAATCAAAGAAGAAAGCTTCAGCAGAAGATGAAGAAGAAGCTGAGGTGGGTCCAATGCCATTACCTAAAGCTGAAGGACATATCAGTTACGGTGGTGCTTTAAGACCCGGTGAAGGAGACGCTATAGCACAG
This sequence comes from Moricandia moricandioides, assembly GCA_905132885.1. Taxonomy (NCBI): domain Eukaryota; kingdom Viridiplantae; phylum Streptophyta; class Magnoliopsida; order Brassicales; family Brassicaceae; genus Moricandia; species Moricandia moricandioides. The sequence continues at coordinate 104,317 of CAJHQQ010000720.1, forward strand.
TATGTTCAGCAAGGGAAACGTATCCCACGTAGAGGAGAAGTGGGTCTTAACGCTGATGAGATTCAGAGGTTTGAGGATCTTGGGTATGTCATGAGTGGAAGTAGGCATCAAAGGATGAATGCTATCCGTATTAGGAAGGAAAACCAGGTTTACAGTGCTGAAGACAAACGGGCGTTGGCTATGTTTAACTATGAGGAGAAGGCTAAGCGCGAGGCTAAGGTTATGGCTGATCTTTCGAGGCTTGTGCAGCGCCATATGGGAGAAGAGTTGGGTCCGAATCATGACCCTTTTGGTGCTGGAAAGACTGATGGAGCTGATGATTGATTTGCTTTGCTCCCATCTCCCTTCTGCTACTCATGTGGGTACTTATCCTATGCTTTTGTTCTTGTAAACTGTTCCTCATCGTTTGTTTGCTACTTGCCCTTTGATGAATTTCATAGTATATGCGTTTATTTTGCTATGTGTTTCACATTATTGTGTTAAAGGTGAAAGGTTCAAACTTTAGGGACCTGCAACTCTTCCTGCGCAATTTGCTTCTGCTTCATAGATTATTATGATTGTGTGTTTATATGGCTTATAGATAATGAGTTTCATAGTTTATGCGTTTAGTCTGCTATGTGTATCACATTATTGTGTTTGTGTGTTTAGAGATGAAAGGTTCGGACTTTAGGGATCTGCAACAGTTCCTGTGCAATTTTCTTGAGCTTCATTGATTATAGATTATGGTTGTGTTATATGACGTACAGATAATGAGTTTCATACTTCCATGGGTCTTATTTGTATGTGTATCACATTATTGCGTTTGTGTGTTAAAGATGAGAGATTCGGACTTGAGAGTTCTGCAATTGTTCCTTTTCAATTTGCTTGAGCTTCATAGATTATAGATTATGATTGTTTTTGTCTGTTAGTGATAAAAGATTTTGACTTTAGTGTTGTACAGCTGTTTATGGATTCTTCCGTAGTTAGTGTTCGATGATGGTAGTAGAAGAATCAGTTATGATATTCGCTTTATGTCCACTTATTGTGGCTTATCAGATGCACTAAACAATACTTATGATTCTTGAAACTTTGCAAATGGCATTATGTTGGTGACCTAGTCATCTTCCTCGTGAGCTTTGATCTTGTTATTGTAATTTTGACTATGAGATATGAGGGGAAGTCTTTGTGGTCATGTCATCATCATGTTATCATTGTCACCAATTACTATCACCATTCTATTTATGGAGCTATGAAACAAAACAAGGACTCAATCCGTTTCATAATATTTTATGTTTTAATTTCTATTATTTAAAAATAGAAAATATTTTAACATATCTACGTATCTTTCCTTTAATTGAAAACTGTCCAATCAATTATATTTCATTGTTTTATAATAATTAGATGAATTATTTTTAATTAATAATTTAATAGCTTTAACAGAAAAAAGTTTTTTTTTTTGTTAATCTTTGTGTTCTCATTCATAACATCATGTATTATTATGAAAATATTATGAAACATATAGAGTATATGTTATTGGGATCTCTATAATTATTCAGTGCAATAATAATAATAATAATTCCCGAATTTACAGGCAGATATTAATTATTGGTTTTCAATTATAGTTTATGAATTCACTTTTGTGGAACTATGCAGTGGCTGAATCTTTTCTCAATAAGTGCAATATCTTGTCATTTAGAAGACCCTACCGAGAGTACCGGGACCATATACTCAATTATTCATTTTCAAAAACAAATAAAAAAAATCATTAGAATATAAATTATCTTGGTTACCATTGGATAAAGTATAGATTAAGACAGGGAGGGAGAGAAAGCGATATTAACATGTTCTAATTAGTATGATTACTATTCTTGTCAACTTGTTACACTTCCAGGATGAACATAGAATAATGTAACGTTAAGGTCACTTTCCCATGCACCAGTAATTAAATAGCAATTTGACCAAATGCTTTTCTTATATACTGAACTCGCTTTCAAAAGGATCCTTAAATATGTGTTCATGAACAGTTAACGAAGTAGTTAGAATGTAATTAATGAAATAGGTGAAGGACATAGTAGTCAATGACTACATTGGAGGGTATTACTGTAATTTGCTCTCAGCAGAATCATGTAGTAACAGTGCTACTTAAGGACAAGTGCTCTGTTCGTCTTCTCTCTCTCTGTCCTTTCTCTCTAACCTCATTTCTCAGATCCGTAGGATTTTCGTGTTTTCATGGAGGCTTAAGAAACTCTAATAGATATTGTTTCAACAGATTAGTGATCCTCTAGTGTAAAAGAAATCATCTTTCTCTAAATTCTCTGTATTTTCTTATCTTCAGAATCAATAGCCTTTTTCTCCAGGTGAGTGGTTACGTTTGTTACCTTTTCAGGATCTGTTCCTTTTCTAGTTTCTGTCTAGACTTAAACCTTACTACTTGTGTTTAGTGGTCTTCCTCTTCAGCTCTTTTCCTAATTTTTTGTAAAGGAACAAGGGAATAGGAAGTTCTTTCTTGTGACCTGCTTAGACTATCTTACTGGTAAAGATCTAATCCTGATGAAAGCTGATACTTCTTCTGAAGAAAAGATAGTCCTCAGGTTCTTCTTGATACCGGTCTTACCTAATGTCCTTATAAGTTTCCATGAGAGTTTCGTGATCCCATCTAATCTGCTCACCAGGTAAAGTTTTGCAGCTCTCTTTTAACTCTCTGTCATCTAATGAATCTGAATGTGAAGGGTTTAAACAAGTTTTATGGGGTTTGTAACAGGGACTTAAAGAAGCTGCTGCTCTGGTTTAGATGCTTCATCGTAGTTTCTTTGTCTATCTACTATCTTTGGTTATGTTTCTTTGTTGCCCAGTGGCAAGTATTGTCTCTGTACGTATGTTTCTTCTCGTCTTTGTTTGTAGTTTGTAACAGTGTTGTAAACGTTTTACTATCTTTGTTTTGGGTTTTAATGTTGAAGGAGATGTATCCCTTGTTCCCTATAATTATTAGTACTATCATTCGGTATGTGTTTTTATTTATTGCAGCATTTATCGTCCTGTGTGGCTTTAAAGCCCTTCTAATCAAATAGTACTTAACGGCAACAAACAAGTTGGAAGGTAAGTAGTAAAGGTTGATGCAGTTCCCTTAGTTACTTTTTACGCAACAAACCCGTTATAGGCCCATTGGACTACCTTCACTTCCTTAGTGGGCTTTTGCTTGACATCATAAAACCTCAGAACCATATAACTCCTTCAAATCACACAAGAGAAAACACAACCTCATCACAAAGTCAACGCCATACAATAAGATCACACCGGAACCAAAGCACAAACCACCAACAACTTAGAGAATTATCTAAATGTCAAAAAAAAGACAAAAATTGCATTATTTTTAGTTATGATGATAGGCTAAGGTTACTATTAGAGACAATGTTAAGAAAAGAGAAGAAAAAATAGACGTTGGGGACCGACTAGAGAAGTTAAAAAGATGATCATTGTCTGAGAGTTGTATATAAGTTTGGTGTCTGAGGACACATGATGGTTCATCATTATTGTTTGGGCCCAACAACAACAATAAAGGAAACTTTGGTGGCATTTTCTTTCTTTTAGAAAATAATTATCCAAAGTACAATGTATGGGATACCGACAAATTAATAGGTCAAAGCGGGACACATTTTTTTAATTATATGTTTATAGATAATTTACTTGGACATTTTCATAACCGTGATTTTAAAAGAGTTTTTTAAAAGTTGGTGCTCTCTTTGATTAATGTGTAAGGTCTCCTCTCTTTAATTCTTTTGACAAAATGAATCAAGCTTAGTTAGTTGATAACATTTGCAACTGCTGAATGGGTTAGCTATATACTATAGTTTTTTGTTATTACAAGCTAGTTAATGCCATGTGATCAATGGCTTTTCACAATTAATTTAATCAAATACACGATTGATGTAATTATTGTTTTTTTGTCGACTCTTCAAATGGTTACCATCAAAAGTGGTAGGCGCCAAGTACAATATATGTATATTTAATTTTTTTTTATTTTCTTTGTTAAACGGATTGTGTAGTGAGATGTCAACAAACGGATTATGTAATGTTTATGTTTGTGGACCATGTAAAATAATATGTGTAGACCGTTTTATCTCTCAAACAAATAGTTTTAATTTTAGCGTATACTAGATGATTACCTGCGCGCATGCGCGGGGTGAAATTAATATACTAATTATCGTTGAAGATTAATTTTGATTGTTCAACCATGATGTCATAAGTCTCCAAACGTATAGTTATGAATCGTTAATATAATGTTGATGAGTTGGGTGTGTTTGTTGATATTTTTTAAAAAAACTTATTTAATTTACATTGGGTTTCAATGATATCATTCGAATGTTATAATTCACCATCTCACTTCGATATGAAAAATCATATTTTTGAAATTATATGAACAAATAACATTTGAGATCCATGCTTGCGCAGAATGAAGATTAATTATGTATACAAATTATTTGTACATAATATTATTTATTTTGTATTAATTTACATATTATGCAATAATAAATATATTGAATAATTGAGGAGCGAATAGCTATTATGTATACAATTAAATTCAAGTAAAAACATAAATAAAAAAAATCTTTCTCTCTATTTAAAAAACTTTTTGTTGATAAAAACAAAATAAACCATTTATTTATTTTATATAGTATATAATTAAAATCAAATGATATACATATAGATATATAATATATTTAATATAAATATTTATTTATTGAGGCTTGATACTCATATGATTTTATTAACATTTTTATATTTGTTGTGACAAAAATATTATTTTTATTAATATGAATATTATTAACATGTTTATGTATTTTATATCTGATATATATATATATATATATATATATATATATATATATATTAATTTAAACAATATTGAAATAAATGTATATATATTAAATGAGACTTCATATTTACATGATTTCATGATCATTTATATCTTGGTAAAATAAAAAAAGTTAAACAATTGATCAAAACAATTTCATCGTAGATTTTTAACAGCCTTAGTAATTTATATTAAAAAAATCAAAATATAGCAAATTAGAAAAAATCTAGATTTTTTTATTATATACTTATGTGATTTTTAAATGTCTTTCAAGAATATAAAATTGAACAAAAATGATGGAAGATACATATATTGTTATCAAATATTTATTATTCAAAATCATTAATTGTCATATATTTGTTAATCATATTAGGTAATTTCGTAGCTTTTATTTAAGGAAAGAATATAAATTATTATTTTATGCACGAATAACTAATATGATAATTATATTAATAAAAGGTATAATATATATTTAGATGGATTAACTTATTTTTTTTTAAAGATTTTAAAAAGCATTGTAGTGATGACATGTGACTACAAAAAAATCTCGTATATATAGCTCCATGATTAATATATATAGCTTGAACATATTATAAAATAATAAAATAATATATATATATATATATATATATATATAAAATTAAGAAACCAATAACTGACCTAGGATTGATAACTTATTTTTTAAATAATTTAATATTTCAGAATTAAAATATATAGCTCGTATATTAATATGTTACTATGACATGTGTGTACCAAAATATGTTGTAATGATCCATCTAAGTATATAATTAACATATATGTATTTTATATGATACATAGTTTAAGTTAAACAATATATATATATATATAATCTGAATATATATATATATATATATATATATATATATATATTAAATGATACTTAATATTCATATGATATTATGATCATTTGTATATTTTTATAACAAAAAAAACAAAAACATTGTTCACAAAATTTTGATTGTAATGCTTTTAATGTTTTAGTAATTTATAGTTGTTTTACAAAAATTCATAATATAACATGTAAGAATCTTCTTTTAGATTTTTTATTATATGGTTAATGTGATTGTTTATTTTTTTGTAATATAAATTAAAAAATGATGAAGAATACAAAATATATTATCAAATCTTTATTATTCAAAACATTAATTGTCACATATATGCTAATCATATTAGGTAATTCCGTAGCTTTTATTTAAGGAAAGAATGTAAAAAATCCTTTTATGCACTACTAATCATTATGATTGTTAATTTAATAAAAGGATAATCTATAATTAGATGGACCAACTTTTTTCTAAGGATTCTGAGAATCATCCTGGTGATGACACGTGAATACACTTAAAAGTTGTAATGCTCCGGGATTAATATATAGGGGATTTATATTCTAAGTCAAAATAAATTTCACTAAGCTTCACAACGAATTCGAATGTTCATTTTCACTAATCTACACAAGAATTCGAATGTTAAAAATTAACGTTAAGCAAACGCAATACTGCAAATTTAGGGAGATTTGCTAAAAACAACATAAAATTTCAATTTAAACCTAAAAGTGTACCTCAATTTCAATCAAATGCAAAACCAACCTACAAGGGTGATAAAAGTACTATTTAGCCCTTATGACCAAACAAAAAACAGAAGTGTATTTTATGTTTCTATCATTTGTTAGTCTACACGTAACAGAAAGAAGTCTACATAAATGTAGACCTCGTACGAAGTCTATTCACTCGGTAGACTTGTTATGTAGTTTACACCATAATTTTATCTAATAATTTAATTTTAAAAATATATAAAAATAATTGTTGTAATATTTTTAACTAATCATTAATATAATGGATAATATGAAGTAAAAAAATAAAATTTTATATAATTAAACACTTTTAAGGAACATTTAGGGTTTGAGATTTTTGGTTAATGGGTTCGTAGACATATTATAAAGTCTACATATATGTAGATTTTTTTTTCAGTCTACACACAATTTAACCTAACCGGATTTAACCAATATAATTTGATGATCAAATAAAACATTTACGGTTTGAGATTTGTGGTTAAGGGGTTCGTAGACATATTATAAAGTCTACATATATGTAGACCTTTTTTTCAGTCTACACATAATTTAACCTAACCGGATTTAACCAATATAATTTGATGATCAAATAAAACATTTACGGTTTGAGATTTGTGGTTAAGGGGTTCGTATACATATTATAAAGTCTACATACATGTAGACCTTTTTTTCAGTCTACACACAATTTAACCTAACCGAATTTAACCAATATAATTTGATGATCAAATAAAACATTTACGGTTTGAGATTTGTGGTTAAGGGATTCGTAGACATATTATAAAGTCTACATATATGTAGACCTTTTTTTCAGTCTACACACAATTTAACCTAGTATATATATACGATTTCTCTAGCTTTTTAGGTAAAAAAAAAAACTAAACTTCACCGTATCTCTCTCTAGGCGATTTCCGGCGAGATTTCCAGTGATATCGATCCACGCAGTTCCCATCCGCTTCATCTATGTCTCCTCCATCACTCTGGTAAGTTAAATGTCTCTATTCTCTGTTGATAAAAAGTGACCACCTTTACCTTTTTCTCTTTTCAGATCTGAGCCGGTGACTTCTAAGGAATGGTGCTTCTCGTCCAAATCTCTGCTTCCAGTCAGTATCATGGCTTCTACTTCATCTCTCTGTTCTAGCCAGTAAGGGACTGTGCTTCATCTTCCAATGTACGTCTCTCTATCATCTCTATCTCTCATTTAACTAATAACCTAACAAGCTCATCCTTGTTTACTAACTTTTTAGTTTCTTTTGATTCAGATCTGAGTCGATCAGTCTTAGATCCATTTCTCTAACGAGCATTGCATCCTCTCTAATCCATTTCTCTGCTTCTGGTGAGTCTACTTCGTTTTGAAGTGTAGTATGAAGTTTCAAATTTGTAGACTGAAATTTTGAATTTGTAGACTGAAACTTTGAATTTGTAGACTGATATTTTGAATTTGTAGACTAATATTTTGAATTTGTAGACTGATATTTTGAATTTGTAGACTGATATTTTGAATTTTGTAAACATATACTTTGAATTTGTAGACTTCTGATGTAAACTGATGTTTTGAATTTGTAGTACACTGATGTTTGAATTTATAGGCTTCTCGTGTAGGCTTCATTTTAAATTGTAGACTTCTCGTGTAGAATGCACTTATATAATTATTTGTTTGTGTCTTCTTGGTGCATGTTACAAAATGGATAAGCTTGATTTCCTATCGAGGTTGTATACTGTAGAAGCTCAAGAACTGTGAGTAACAAACGGTTGTATCAAGCTTTTGTACCAGACATATGGTTGTAACAAACTTATGTAATTTGCTTGCAGCAGACTTAAGTATTAGTCTTCTTTTGCAGAAGACTTTTATAGAAGTCTAGTACTCGACTATATATCAAAATATCATCATTTGTATCAATATAGTACTCTTCTTTCAGAGATTTTAATTCATATTCGACCAAAAGTACAATTCCAATACAATCCAGATATTTACATATTAGTCTTCCTTTTTAAGAGACTTAAAAAGAAGTCTACTTTTTGTTCAAGAAGACTAACATGTTGGTCTGCACGACAGAAAGTAACATTAGAACTTAAAGTAATAGACCTACGATTTTAACAGAAGTTCATCAAATAAGACAACATCCAAAGCGACAATACAGCTGATAAGTTAAATACATAAGACATAAGACAACATCCATAGCAATAAGACACCATCCAAAGCAATAATACAATTGATCAATTCAACACATAAGAGATAATACATAAGACAACATCCAAAGCAGTAAGACAACACTGGTTTAACTTAGACAGTTTGGATGTGACCTGTTTGTTTGCACTGTGACAATTAACGTAGACTTACTAATATGTCTACAAATGTTTCCTAGTAATATAGCAAAATCAAAAGTATTATACTTTCATAATTACAACAGTTTTTCTATCCAAAATCACTCAAACCCATTAGGATTAACTATTACACACTTTCAAACGAAAAAATTGTGAAAACATTTAATGCATAGTACACAAATTAACTTTTAATGTAAATTTCAAAATAGACTTCATGTTCAGTCTACAACTCTGTAGACTTTCTTTTCAGTTTACATCCGTAGACGGTCAGATAGGTCTACTTTTTGGGTTAGTTTTTGCAATTGACCATTTACGGGTTACTTTTTATAGTTGAAAAAAAGCTGTGATTTTATGTAAGCAGACTTCGTTTTCAGTCTACAACTTCAAAAAAGTTAGTTTTCGCTATTGACCAGAATTTTCCAGGATTTGACTTTCAGAGGTAGACTAAATATACAGTCTACATATTTTAATTTTTTTGAATAAGGTTAGTTTTGCAATTGACTATGTTTGACTTTTTAGGGGGTAGACTGAAATGAACGTCTACAGATTTGTAGACTTCGAAAGAAGTCTACTCTCAAATCCGACGAGTCAGTTTTGCATTTGACCAAAATAAAAAAATAGACTTCACGGGTAGTCTACATTTTTTTTTCGGGAAGAGAAGACTGCATATGAAGTCTACGTATTAAAAAAAAATATATATATTTTTAAAAAGTTTTAGTCAAACACAAAACTAACCTTTTCAACACAATCAAAATTTTGGTCAAATGCAAAACTGACCTCTTTGTAGAATTATGTTGAAGTCTACGGTTCGTAGACTTATGTTGAAGTTTACATATGAAAAGTCAAAAGTTCATTCAAATGCAAAACTAACCTCTTTTGCGTAGTCGTCTTTGTAGGTCTACGTACTTTTTCGTTTTTTGTTGTCAAAGGTTAAGATGTAGACTGTCGGGGAAGGCTACGTTACAAAAAAAAATCCGTTTAGTCAATTGCAAAACTGACATGTGCGTTGACAAGTAGACTGCATTGTATGTCTACATAAGGGCGTAGACATATAAAACAGTCTAATATCGTGACACAGATCTGAGAAACAACTTAAACTATGAAAATAGTTACCTTTTTGCAGTGTGAAGCTCGTTTCCAGCCTTTTCTACCATCCAAACTCCAATATTGACCAAAATGAAACATTTTGACGATTCACAAGTGAAAAAACACGAAATTATGAAGTTTATGATTATGAAAAGAGAGATTTTTAGATGGAAATGTAGAGAAAATGAGAGGAAATGAAGATTTGCTTGTTTAGAATGAGAAAAAAGTGGTTGAAAATTCAATTCTAAAGCTTTAAGAGATCAAAAATGGTGGTTGAAAATATTGATGATTAGGGGTGGGCGTTCGGTTCTTCGGTTCGGTTCGGGTCGGTTCTTTCGGTTCTCGGTTTTTTCGGTTCTTGAATTTTGGTAACCATTAAAGAACCATGAAAATTTTGGGTTAGATCGGGTCGGTTCTTTCGGTTATCGGTTCTTTTGATTCCTGAAATTTGGTAACCATATTAGAACCGGAAAAAACGATTCCAATTGGGTTCGGTTCTAAATGGTTACTTTGTAACCATATTACCCAAATTAATCTGACGCACTTGCAAATAGATGAATCAAAACCAAAACCAAAATAACATTCAAATGATTTCTTCATTAAGAAACCAAAATTTAAATTGTGAGAATAAAACATCCAAAAACACACGAGATTTTTGGATAGTTTATATATTTATATAAACTATAAATATATAAACGTATAGGATAAGTGTATAAGGGGTTTTCATTCGGTTCTATATGGGTATTATTCGGTTTTCGGTTCGGTATTGTTCGGTTCCGGTTCTGCGGGTATAAAACTTTTGTATCCAATTAAATAATTCATAAATCCGGTTCGGTTTCGGTTCAGTTTTTTTCGGGTATGTTCGGTTCGGTACTTCGGTTCCGGTTTTTTTGCCCACCCCTATTGATGATGATGGCATAGTTGTAATTAAGAAGAAATGTTTAGGGTGTATTTGGTTTTTTGTATTCTTCGAAATTAATAAATAAATAAATAATAATGGCAAATTTGTAAATAATTCAAAAACTTATGGGTATTATGGAAAATTCAATGATGAATAGTAACTAAAAAAAGAGGTTGGTTTTGCATTTGACTTGAATTTTTAGGTTGTTTTTGAAAAAACCCCGCAAATTTATTCTCAAAAAATGTAATAACACAAAAAATAATTGTAATTATCCATCAAATCAAAAATAATTATTTTAGGAGAAATTTCAGTTTTATCATAATTTTAATATTACTTTCAAAAATACCATTAATTCATAATTATTTTTTAAAATATTTTAAATTTGTGATAAATAACACTAAGCTAATTTTTTAAAATATTTATAAAACGTTTAATCCAACCTCAATTTTTTAATACTAAATACTAACGTTTAAATCCAAATGTTAGTATATTTTTGATTGATATTATTCTTAAAAATAATACTCAATTTTTGATATTTTAATCAAATTATTTATTCTAAGAGGAAAAACTCAAACTTAATAGTACTACAACATGACTGCCATGACATATAAAGATTGCGCGTGGTTGTGGTGTGTCCAACGTGGACAAATATAAAAGTGTGGCGGAAGTGGGACCCAAAAGCTCATCGTCTGATACGCATACGCGTCTCTGTGCCTTCGCCTTTTCCTTTTTCTAAAAGATTCTCTCTTTTTCCTATTTGTTTTTAATTAAACCGGAAAAGAGTAGCATGTGTTTTTAATTCAATAAATATTTTAAAATTATACTCCGTGTACAGTATTATTTGATTCGGTATCTGCAAGATGTTTTAAACTCCAACTTATCTAATTAATAAATATTACAATTGATGATAAAACAGTAGTGGTATACCGTAGAACCAGTATGTTGTAGAAATTGTATGTTCACATTAATTTTTTGATAAAATGATTGGTAGTGTAGTAAAAGTATATAATTTTAAAATTATCATAAAAGTTAATATAATACATTTAGTTTAAAATATTATAGATATACTGATATTATGTTTTCTTTTAAAATAATGAATCTTAGTTAATTATATAAACTAAATTATATTTTAAAGTAAAATATTATTATTGTAAAAATAAATGTAAAATTTATTTTAAAAACATAAATTTAGTTTTGGATGAAACAGAATACTGATACTACTAAATATAATAAATTAATTATATATATTTTTTATAAATTATCATTATTTATTGTTAGAGTACTAAATAATTCATATATATAATTATCATAAAATTAATAAATAGTATATTATGTACTTATTTATAAATAATTAGATATGTTTATTTTTATAATATATAAATATATATTATGTTATGTTTTATTATTAAAATAATGAATGATATGTGTAATTATATAAATTATATTATATTTTAAATGTGAAATATTTTTTTTAAGTTAAAAATATTTAATCGTAAATATTATTTTTTATATTTCTCATTAAAATATAATATAATATATATATTTTAAATGACACTCACAAATTGAGAAATATTCTAAAATTTTATTAATTTTTTTGACTTATCTTCTAATCTTTTATATATTATTTGAAAAATATTGCAATAAATAATATATACCATGCGTTGCTGCTAAGAGGATTTTTAAATAACACTATATACCATATAAAATACATAAATATTTTAATTTCATTTTTTAAAAAAATATGTATCATACTTGATAAAAGTAAATATTTTATAAGTTTGATATGATCAATTCATTAAAATATATTTACATACTTTTGGCTATTTTGAAAAAAAATAGTTTATAAAATATTTTATTCGTGTAGGATGCAGATTATACAAAACTATAGTTTTGTAAGTATATTACAATAGAAAACTTGGTAATGTAGCATTAACTTTTTTAAGAATAGCACAGGCCTAATTCATGGCGTAAATTTACATTAAATTTGTTTTAAAATAAAGCGTAAATTACATTAATCCAGGAACCCAAATCTCCCAAGCAATCCCGAGAACACATTCTTAATACGTGCTTGAAGGGTACTTTCGTCATTTAAACAGTTACATTTTCATTATCTCTCTCCTAAATCCCATTTTAATAACCTAAACACAAAACTCTCCACAGAAACAGAGTATCAACGCCGAGAGAGAAGGAGATCTACGAGAAGAAGATTACATGCGAAGAAGATGAGGAAGCCGAAGCTACACTAAGAAGAGACGAAGCGCGTGCTCGCATCTTCGATCACCTACGAGCGATTTTCGATTCGTTTTTTGTTTGTTTTGTTTTGTGGTACGAACTTGACTTGAGTGCTTTTCGATTCATTTGGTAGATCTTGATCATGATTTTGGATGTATTTTGAACTGTAATTCATGTTTTATGTGTGATCGTCTGATTCTTTGACTAGAATCGTGTTCTTCTCTAGTGAATTTAAGAGCATGAGATGATTGTGATCATGGTTTTGGCTATGTGATCGTCTGATTTTCTCACTAGAAACGTCTTCTCTGGGTTTGACAGCATGAGATATTGTATATTATATGGTTAATTGTATAATAGAAAATCTCACTCGTCTACCTTTTATTTATTTCGATTAATCTCTGTTTTTTTTGTTCTTTTTTTTCTTAAATAGGTTGTGAGAACGTGAGAAGGAGGAAGTTTGGTGTACATACATCTTACTTGTTGGTTTAGTTGTATTTTGATTTTTGAGAAAAATGGAGGCTGTGGCAAAGAGTAACTCGAAGCGTATGTATTCATGGTGGTGGGATAGTCACAATACCCCCAAAAATTCTAAGTGGCTTCAGGACAATCTCGCAGGTACGTATCTTGCTAAGGGTGTATACACATTTAGTGTTACCGTCATTGCAACTAGCTTTATGTTTTGTTATGGCCTATGAAAGAGCACGATTTAGTTATTGTGTACAGGACCGAGACTTTGGGTTATAAACATTTAAGTATATATTTTAATAAAACAATTTCTTCACAATTTGGAGGCTATAAAGTCCATGTATTTAGCTCTTTTAAATATCGCGGCCAAAGCAGCGTATGTATAGCTATTATTTTGATCATAATCTATGATCTAGATAACATAAAAGTTTGCTTTTTTTGACACAGATATGGATAGTAATGTGAAGAAAATGATCAAGGTTCTTGAAGAAGATGCAGATACCTTTGCCAAGCGAGCTAATATGTATTACCGTAGCCGTCCTGAGCTTATGAAATTGGTTGAAGAGTTTTATCGTGCGTATCGCGCATTGGCCGAAAGATATAATCATGCAACCGTCGTAATACATAAGGCTCATCAGTCAATAGCAGAAGCGCTCCCAAACCAGGTTTCCTTCATATTTGGTGACGAGTCACATGCTGGTGCTTTGACTAGTGACGGTGACCCACAAACACCAGATATGCGTCCTCCTATCCGAGCTCGGGGTGACCCGGACGATGCTTTATCTCATGTTCCGTTTGGGAGTAATGGAAAAGCAAGAAAAGGACTGAATTTTGATGATGGAGATGGAAAAGGAGGAGATGTTTCAGAATCTGAACGAGCTAGCAAAGCTGAGGCTGAAGTTGTTGCTTTGAAAGATTTCATTTCGAAAATGGAGGCTGAAAAAGAAGCTAGCTTAGCTCAGTTTGCGAAGAATTTGGAGAGACTCTCAAACCTAGAATCTGAGATATCTCGTGCACAAGAGGATTCAACAAGACTTAGTGACAGAGCCGCAAGTGCAGAAGCTGAGATACAAACATTCAGAAAATCCATTGAAAATCTAGACTCTGAAAAGGAATACATCCTTCTTCAGTATCAGCAATGCCTTCAAAGGATAGCTGATTTGGAAGATGGTATCTCTGTAGCCCAGAAGGAGGCTGGAGAAGTAAATGAGCGAGCCAGCAAATTTGAAGCTGAAACTCTCACCTTGAGGCTGAGCCTTGCTGAAGCTGAAACTGAAAAGGAAGCTGCTCTGGGCCAATACAGGGAATGCTTGACAACAATATCCAACCTAGAAGAGAGACTTAGGAAGGCTGAGGAAGATGCATGGGTTATCAATGAGCGGGCTGAAATGGCTGGAGTTGAAGTTGAAAACTTGAAGCAAACAATCTCGAAACTGATTGAGGATAAGGAAGCTTCGGAAATTCAGTACCAACAGTGCCTGAATATAATTGCGGATCTAAAACTCAAACTATACTCTGCTCAAGAAGAAACCAAAAGGCTTAGCAGTGAATTAGAGGATGAAGTTGCTAAACTGAAGTTTTCTGAAGAGAAATGTACTGTTCTTGAGAGATCAAATCAGAATCTTCACTCGGAGCTGGATGGTCTCTTGGATAAACTAGGGGACCAAAGTCAGAAGCTCACGGAGAAGCAAACAGAGCTTATCAAATTGTGGAGTAATGTACAAGAAGAACATTTGCGTTTCCAGGAAGCTGAGACCGCGTTTCAAACCCTACAGCAATTGCATTCTCAGTCTCAAGAGGAGCTAAATAATTTAGCTGTGGAGCTTCAGACCAATTCCCAAATCATGAATGACATGGAGATCCGAAACATCGAGCTGCATGAGGAAATTCAGCAAGCCAAGGTTGAGAACAAAGAGCTCAATGAGCTCAATCTCTCTTCGGTAGCATCTGTGAAAAGTTTGCAAGAGGATGTCTCAAGTTTAAAGCAAACAATACTAAAGCTTGAAGCAGAAGTTGAACTAAGAGTGGAGGAGAGAAATGCTTTGCAGCAAGAAATATATTGTCTTAAAGAGGAATTAAGCCAAGAGAAAAACTCAACATTAAAAGAGTGTAATGAGATAGAAGAAAGAACAAGGGTGACACTTATAGAGAAGCTGAATACTATGGAAAAACTTGTTCAGAAAAACCTTGTGTTAGAAAACTCTATCTCAGATTTGAATATTGAGTTGGGAACAGTCAAAGGAAGGCTCAGTATGTTGAAGGAAGCTTGTCAGTCACTCTCTGTAGAGAATTCATGTCTGGTTTCTGAAAACCAGCACACCGCCATTGAGAGCATCGTCCTTGTTGAGTTTTTTCGACAGGTTAAATCAGAAGCAGAGAAGAAGAACCTTGAGAGTACGGCAAGGAAGACGATTGATAATTTAATAGATGCAGAAACTGAGAATTTGCAGTTAAAGAGAAACCTCCTTTCTATCAGATCAGCCAAAGATCGTTTAGAAGATGAAATCGCTAATATGAAGGATCAGTTACTTGAAAAGGAGAAGGAACTTGAAGATATCAAAATGGAGAAAGAGAATGAAGGTATGACTCATGAGCTAGCTGACGCTTGCAACAATCTTGAAACTAGAAGCGCATCAAAAGACGTGGACATGGACAAGCTTAAAGGAGCCCAAGCTATTGGCTTATTGAATGAAAGCATTAGATCTTTGGAGGATTATGTTTTCGTTAGTGAACTTTCAAAGGTAATCTACCTTAGCCATTTATCTTCCTAATCTCCATTTGAAACTGTTTGTTTGAACTGATCTCATCTCTTTTACCAGGGCTCTGATTCAATGAATGAATCCCTCAAGTTGGAAGATATGTGTCTGAGAATCAAAGCTGTTGCAGAGGCGATAATAGAAAAGGAAAAGCTTTTGATGCTTGACAACTCAAACGCCTACTCTATGCTCGAGACAGCATTAAAACAAGTCAAAGAACTAAAAACCGGTAGTGGAAGAAGCATGAGGAAGCTACAAGAACGAGGAAGCGGCAGAACTCGGAAGCGGAGTAACGAAATCGAGATCATAACCAAAGACGTAGTGCTTGATCAAACTTCAGATGGATCATCATTCGAGATCACAAGTAAGAAAGACACTATGGAGCTGGATAGCCACAGCTTCTTTGAGCTAAAGCCTGTAAAGACACACAAGACAGAAACAGCAGTAAAAGCGAAAGGTAAATCTCTGTCTGAAGAGTCATTGATTGTCGATAAACTAGAGATTTTCGATGGGTTCATGGATCCGAACATAGAAGTAAACAAGAGGAAGGTCCTAGAGAGACTCGGTTCTGATTTAAAGAAGCTGGAGAATATTCAGATCACTGTAAAAGATTTAACGAACAAAGTCGAAACAGAGGAGAACGACGAATACACAACAATCAAAGGACAGCTCAAAGAAGCAGAGGAAGCAGTAGAGAAACTGTGTAACGTGAACCAGAAGCTGACCACGAAGGTCGAATCAGAGAAGGATGGTAACAGAAGCAGGAGAATATCTGAACATGCGAGAAGAGGATCAGAGAAGATTGGGAGGTTACAGTTGGAGATACAGAGGATTCAGTTTCTGTTGATGAAGCTTGAAGGAGAGAAAGAGAGTCGAGCTAGGTCTAAGATCTCAGATACCAAATCGAAAGTTCTTCTAAGGGATTACATCTATGGTGGATCAAGAAGCGTAACAATGAAGAAGAAGACGAAGAAACGTTCTGCGTTTTGCGGCTGCGCTCAGCAGTCACCGTCTCCGTGAAGGTATTTGTTACTTCACTCGCAAGTAAAACAACTTATCATGTGAAAAAAGTTTAATTTAACAGCGTTATGTTTTTAAACGCAATAGTAGTTTGTAGTGAAATTTGAATAGCAGACTCTTAGCTTTTCAACTTTATTCTTGGTGAAAAATATAAATGTGAGATTCAATTTGAAACCTTTAAACGTTGTTAAATCCCGGTACAGTACCGGAGATTTTCTCCGGTGAGTCCGGTTTAGCTCTGTGGAGCATGAAATCGCAGGCTGAGACGGCTTCTGCTACCGTGAGATGAATCCAGTCTTTGCCGATGGTCTCTATGAACTCGGACTTGGTTAGCTTCTTCATCACCTCTGCTCCTGGGTTTGCTATCACTAGCTGAGAAAAATAGTGGACCAAAACGTAAAATCAATAAATGTATGGGGACTTAATCTAAGGAATAGAAACATTAAGGACTAACCTTAAGGTCTCTTCGTCCCAGCATTTTGTTGACTTCCTCAAGCATGCTTATACCACTCGTGTCGATGTTCCCCACAGCTAAGAATCATATAACATAATGTTACATGTTTAAATCAAGATTAAGATGTTTCATAGTTCGAAATCTAACATTTAAATTGAAAAAACCTATATATCAAGTGATTATGCATAATGGTTTTAAAAACTAAAATTAAGCAACCAATGTCTAAGCCATCTTAAATATTACTCTTTCCGTTTCATTTTATTTATCGTTTTAGGTTTGTATACAAAGATTAAAAAACATGTAATTTACATATTTTCAAAATAAAAATTTAATTACCTATAAATCTAATCATATTTCAACCAATAAAAAATAGAATAACGAAAAGTTAATAAAAATTTGTATTAAAATCATAAAAGACACTTATTTTAAAACGAAAATTTTACTCTACAACAACGAATGAGTAGTTTCTTACCACTCAAATCGAGTATAATGTATTGTAGAGTGTTTTCTTCACTCTTTCTCAGTTTCTCTTCCTCCTCATCGATCCACCTTCCAATTCTAGCAAAGCATTGTACACAAACAAGATTTATACATGTAATTCACGTAAAAATAGCTTAGATTTGATAAAGATATATATATATATATATATATATATATATATATATATATATATATATATATAAAGTAAAGAAAAATAATAACCTATCTCGCAAGTAGCCAGAGTTGGCGAAGTAAATAGGACCATCGATATGGAGAATGATGAGACCAGAGAGAGTAGTGGCTTGAGGGTACTGTTCAATGTTCCTATAGATCTCTGTGTTCTGAATCTTTCCCATTACATAAATCTTTGGTCTTCCCACGAACAACAATAACCTCATCATTGATATTCCCACCTACATTTATTTTCATTTTCATGTATATATACTATTACATTAATCTATATGTTATTAAATGATATAAGTCACGTAGAGGAAGTTATACGTACAGAGAGGATGAGACCAATCTCAATGGTACCAAAAACGACGCCGAAGAAAGCAGAGAGACATACGAAGAAATCGAACTTGTCGAGTCTCCAAAGATGCATGGCTGCTTCGTAGTCAACTAGTCCTAGCATGGCGGCTATGATGATCGATGACAGAACTACTAACGGTGTGTAGAAGAACAACGGTGTTAAGAAGAGTAACGTTACTGCTACTGCAAACGCCATCACCACGTTTGATACCGCCGTTTTGCAACCGGCGTTGTAGTTCACCGCAGAACGCGAAAACGGACCTTCATTAAGAAATAGTTTATGATTATCTTGAGGGTCAAATCTCTCAATAAAACTTTAAAATTTTTTGTCACAAAAATAGATTTCAAGAAAAAAATGATCAAAATATACTTTTTATCTTTCAATTTTTTTTTTAATTTTAAATCTCAACCCCAAAACTCCACCCCATACCTTTACACCCTAAATCTAAATTAGTTAATGTAAAGTGTATAGAAGTACATTTACACCATTTAATAAAGTTTATTTTGGTCATTTTTTTCTTAAATGCTATTTTGATAACAAAATTTTTTTATGTCTATTTTAGAGTATTTCTTATCTTTGGTAAGGAAACTAGGAAATAATTTGTTTTTTTTTACTAATTTGCTAGTATTATGTAATCTTATTAAGTGTTATTATCATTTGTACCATTTTAGTTATATGAGTTAGTAAGAAAGAAAATAAAATTTAAAATTTAGACTTAGAGGAATATTCAATTTTTTAACCAGTTATATATATATATATATATATTTTAACCAGTTATATATATATATATATATATATATATATATATATATATATATTTGCACTAATTATTTTTAGTAATTTAAGTATCTCCTAAGAAATTGAAAATGAAAAAAAAAATGTTACCAGTAGTGAGATAGCAAGAGGAGAAGGAACCAAGAATGTTCATCATCCCAAATGCAATCATCTCTTTGTTACCATCTATGTTGTAATTCTTGTACATTGCAAAGCTTCTCCCCACTGCAATTCCTTCCTATTTATATATAATTTTTGCAAGCAATTAAAGATCATATAGGCAATCTTGAATTTTATATATTTAAAATATCGTTAGTGAATGATTGTGTGAAACACTCACAGCAAGAGCTAAGACTCCAGTGATAATGCCGGTTTTAAGAGCCAACGTGACATAAGGTGACGTGAAAACCAAATGTGTAATGGATGGTGGATTAATCCCTTTCTTTAATTCTCCAATCTACTCCCATGACAAACAATAATGTTAGTAGTACATTACCATTTTATCTCAATCATGTCTCACAGACAACTTTATTCGTATGCATTTACATGAGAGTCCAAGTAATAATATAAAACATTTTCAGTTTTTTTTTTTTCATAAAGTATTTCTTGTTTGCAGTGCTAACGCCAAATGCAAACAAAATTGAGAGAGAGAAGAAAAAAAACGTACAATTTGGATGCCATGGAACTGGGCATGAAGGAAGTAAACGAAGAGGCTTCCAAATATGACAGAAACAAGTGGAGCCATTGCAGATATCCAGAATAGCTTTGGTCTCTTCTTGCTCTTCAATTACATTAATTAATCATTTGGTTACATTAATTAATATTTAAAGTACACTCATCATGATAATGTAGGTATATATATTTATTTTTTATACATTACTAAAGAAGTTACAACTTTTTTTGAATTGGAAAAGAAGTTCAAACACTTACAATGTATTTGGTTGTAAGAAGGAAAAAGAGGAAGCAGCACCCTAGTAACCCACTCTCCCATCTCCACTGCATATATTTTATGAGAAATTGTTAAAATGACCACAAGTTAATTATTAATTTTTAAAAATACTCTCATTCACAAATATATTAATATTTGGATTTACACAATTTAGTGATTATTTTTTAGGTTAATGTTAAAGGAGTGATGTTGAGTTTCTATTTTTTTTATAAACATTTAGAAAAATTAATTAAGTCTATTTTCATCATAAATTTAAAGTATTTTTAAAAATAATCATTCATCAACAATAAATTTGAAAAATAGTATCAAAATGTGGTAGAACTGTAATTTTTCTATATTTTAAGATGTTACATTATGTATTGTTGTTCTAATTCCAAAATGCTTTTTTTCTACATCAATTAAATGAACATGTAAGCAATTTAGTTTGATTTTCACACTTACGCAAATGAAATCAAATGAATTTAAATCGGTCGGTACAATATTGACAAACATCCCGTGAACAATAACAACAATAATGCTTCATGCCACTTGCAATCTTAAAGTGATAAAAAGATTTAAATTTATATTGGAGAAAACCATTGATCTATAGAAACAACGAATGTTATCACAGATCTTGGACACTAATCAAGAGAATAACCACCCGTGAATAATGTAATTATGTGTATGACACCAAATTAATTACTAATAAATGTAGCTGCACAGTTTTGAATTAACTAGAAAAATTCTAACCAATAATACTTTATAAAAAAAGTATTTGTAATGATGGAAACGAACCATATGAGACTGAGAAAAGATGGAACGAAGAACGGAGACGACATCAGTGGAATGGGTGAAGTGAGTGAGACCAAGTAATCCTTTTAGTTGTTGTAGACAAACCACCGTCGCTGCTCCTGCCATGAACCCTATTATCGCCGCGTGCGACAATATCTCCACCAAGAATCCTAATTCTGTTTTTTTTTTTTACATTCAGTATATTCAATAATTTCTTAGAAAATACTATACCAATGTTTATCTTTTTATATTAATTCATTGTTTTATTCTTGTTCCATTCTTCACGTGAAATTTGTTATTATAATATTGTCATACACTGACATGTTGCATCAAATCGAACATGTATCATTCCCTTATCTTTATGTTATAGTATGCATGGAGTATCAAATCTCTATTCTCATTGTTCAAAAGATTTCTCTATTCTTTATCTAATCTATTAAATTAGGGTTTTATTTTTATCGACTACTAACAAGTCATAGTAAGACCACTTAAAAATTAGTTAATGTGACATATTAGATTATTTACATTAATAATAACCAACTCTAAATTTAAATTTACTTTTTAAGTATAAGACAAAATCTGTAGAGAAAAAATCTAAAAAAATCTTACTTCAAATTTCAAATCTTTTTAATAAAATAACACATTAATAAACTTTTGAATTAATAATAAAATATTATTATAAATAAATGTTAGCTAAGATTTTATTATAAAACAAGAAATAAAAAATTTATATACTGTTTTTATAAATTCTGTAAATATATTCTGAATTATATAAAAATAGCAGTGCTACATCAATTAAATATGATAAAATTATATTAAATAGGTAATTTAAAAAAATTTAAAAATTTCTAAATTTTCATTTAAATATATTATCACTCATCATTAAAATGGGTTTAAAATTCGTAAACGATATATATTTTTATACAAAAATAAATGTATCAACATAGGTTAAACTTATATATATATATATATATATATATATATATCACAACTTTTATTTATTTTGACCACTCTCAACAATATGTTGTATACAAAAATATAATAGTATATAATAAACTTTAGTTCATATACTATTTAAAAATATGTTATTAGAGAACTAATAAAATTTTAGTAATTCATTTAAAATATTAATGAAAAATATAATTTTAATTTTAAATTTCTTTCTATTTTAGTTATAACAAAGTATATTGAGAATATTTTTTGAAAATAGTACCAAAAATTTCAAATATTTTATTTATAAAATAATAGATTAGATGTAGTCACAAAATAAAATTCAAAATTTATTTAATGTTCCAAATTCAAAAATAGTTGTGTAATTTTGTAAAGTTTTCTTGACAAAAATATAAAATTTTGAAAATAAATATTTAAAATAAAAATCATAATATTGAAAATTTTACAAAAGATAAAATCATAGATAATAAAAAATAAATTTTTCGAAATGCACAAAAAAAACTATTTATATATGTTATAAAAATTAAATTAATCTAATATTTTGAAATCTTAATTTAAAAAAAAACTTAATATCATAACATCCAAAAAATATCCTATATCAATAAAATTTATTAAAATAATATGATAGATAATACTATGTATAAAATTTACTAAAAAATAAGGCGATATTATTTAAACAAAACAGTTTTTTACTTATAAATACCGTAAAATACTTAAATGAATATATGTTAAAGTATATTTCTTATACACAAACATGTAAATAGAAAAGATCTTAATATATTTCTTTTATATAATATAAATAAATAAAATTTAAAATATATTATATGCAAAATGTATAAAACTAAAGAAAAAGCATATTATGAAAATGTTCTCTATTTGATTATTTCATATGGTTATTTTATTGTACCTAACTCAAAAATATATTAGTAAGTAATAAAAAATTAATAACAAAGTAAAATGTTTAAGCAAATCACTATATATTAATAATATTGAATAAGAAATATAACAATAATATTATAGATTTACACCATACCTATAAACTAAATAAATTATATATTTGTAATAAGGATCTAATAAATTTATAAAATAGAAAAATATCTGCACGGACGTGCGGGTTAAAATCTAGTTTATGTTTATAAGAAAAATAAAAGATCATGCACGAGGCCAAAATATTCAGCGAGTCAAGACAAGGTGAAAATGTTCGTTTCTCACTTTTTATAAATAGATTTAATTATGTCAGACCTTTAATAATATAACATCAGCCAAAATATAAAATTAATAATACTGTAATTCTCAAGAAAATAAGAATATTAATACTATATACTATATAAGCTCAAATTCTATCGGTCATTTCTGCGATGTTTGTTTTAAATTAAATGATGATTCCTATATATTAAATACAATAATAGATAAGACAATTCTCTCAAATAGTCTTTTTAAAAAATTTGTTACAAAATAGCTATCAAGAAAAAAATTGAACGAAATAATTCCTTTTTATTTTGAAAATTTTAATTTTAATTTTAATTCTTTTAATTTTAAAATTCACATCTAAAACTCAATTCCACAATTCTAAACCTAAGTCTAGAATAGTTAACTCAAAGGATATAAGTGTATATTTACACTCTTTAATAAATTTTATTTTGATCATTTTTTTTTTAAATGCTATTTTTGTAACAAAAACCTTTTTATTGCTATCCGAAAGTATTTTTCTAATAGATATGTTATATTTTCATGCATACAAGTCATTTTATTGTTAATAATAAACAACGTATATTGAGTATGATTTGGGACTAACCGTAAGAGGCCAAGGCAGGTCTGCATGAGTCCGGCAAAGAAAGTGGCGGTGAAAGCTAAATAAAGGTAAAGCTTTGGATTCTCCACGGCGTTTACCTCTTTCCCCAGCATTGCCGCCGTTAACAGCGACGCCACCGCCACCGTACCCACCGCTAAATCTCTTGAACTTCCCATTATCGCGTATACCATCGGCGGCACAAAGCTAGAGTCTACATTTCCATGCATATCATTATATATATTCAGTATACGTGTATAGTAAATCCATATAGATTAATGCCAAAACAAACATTGTCGGTAAAAAAACACATTTATATGATTTTAGGACCAAACCAAAACCAAAGTAGGTTTTGGCTTGAGGCTGTAAGTGAGTTTTAATTAATTTGATACCAAAACCAAAACTAATTATTATTTGTTGGTAGGAGAAAAACCAAGTTTTTATCATTAGACTTCTTAAATAACTAATGAAATAAACTCTTCTTTGTAATAAAACATAAGAACCAAGAAGAGGAAGAGAACGTACAAAGACCAAGGATTGGAGGGAGATTAGCGAGTTGAGCATAGCTAATCCCTTGAGGAATAGCAAGACTTGCTATGGTGATCCCTGAGATAACGTCTGATTTCAAGTAGTCCAAATTGTAACCACGAGCCCACTCCAATATCGGGAACACGTGTCTCAACCCTAACTCGATCTTTTTCGACGTTTTGGGTTCGTTCCTGATTTTTCTGAACGGATCATCGGCGAAAAGGATCTCATTGAGAGTGTTCTTTAGTGATTTCAAGAAAGGTTGTGGTGGAGGGGTTTCTACTTTGGGGTACTGTAATGCCCTTTTGCACATATTCTAGTATTTTCTTTGCTTTGAAAAGATTGTGGAATGAGATTTGATCAAAAGTAAAGTCTCATTTGTATTAGGGTGTGATGAGAAGAGAGGAAAGATGTGGTTTTTTATAGAAAAGGAGTCAAGAAATATATATATCTATATAAAGAGAAATAACCTAACATAAATCTAAAAGAAATTGTTATCGAAATCGCTTTCAAGAAAAAAAATGATCAAAATACTTTATTAAATGATGTAAATATACATTTATATTTATTGGGTTAACTAATCTAGACTTAGAATCTAGAGTTATGAGTGAGGTTATGGAGGTAAAGTTTGAAATTAAAAAAAAGTATATTAAAATTTTTAAAATAAAAAATCTATTTTAGTCATTTTTAGATTTGTTTTTATGACAAAAACTTAAAAATACATATTTGAGAGATTTACATATATATATATATATATCATCGATTGGGAGCCATAATGATTATTGTTTTTTTTTGTTAACTATAAATTATAGGAGACCAAAGGAAAAACTTTACACTACGTAATCCCTATATATTAAAAACTTAACATTTTTAATAAGTAACTTTTAAAGTGTAATATATTCACAAGATTGTCATTATGCTGAAGTGTCAGCACAAGAGGGTTTTTTCACACATTCTATTCAAAAATTCATATCTTACTAGATTAATTACATTTTATACCATTGGAAATCTCTTATATATTATAAATATTATTAACATTAAAAGAATATTGCCTAGTCTTTCCTTAAATAAATCTACGGAATTACCTAATATGGTTAACAATTAATGAGAACTAATGATTCTGAATAATAAATATTTGATAACAATTTTTTATCCTCCATCATTTTTGTTTAATTTTATATTTTTAAAAGAAATTAAACCATCACATTAAACATATAACAAAAATATAATTTTTCTTTATATTTTAAAGTTTTTTAAATTATTATAAATTACTAAGACTATTAAATCCACATTGAAATTTTTTTGGTCAATGGTTTAACTTTTTGTGTTACAACAAGATACAAATGATCATAAAATTTATATAAATATGAAATCTCATTGAATATATGTCATATATAAAATATATAAAAATGTTAATTTCAAAATTTTCATTTAGTAAGAAGCCCCAAGTAATAAATATTCATATTAATAATATTAATATTATGTTACAACAAATATAAAATTGTTAATAAAATCATATGAGTATAAAGCCTCAATTAATAAATATTTATATTAAAATATAATATATATATATATCTATGTCAATATCATTTAATTTTAATTATATACCACATAAATACATAAATGATTTTTTGTGGTTCTTACCAACAAAACTAATTGTAAATAAAAACAGGGGTTTTTTATTTATTTATGGGCTTACCTTAATTTAATTATATACGTAATATTTACTCGCTTCTCAATTATTCAATATACGTAAATGAACAAAAAATAAATAATAATATATATAAATAATTTGTATACATAATTAATGTTCATTCCGCACAAGCACGATCTCAAATGTTATTTGATCGTATCATTTCAAAAATACAACTCTTCATATCGAAGTGATATGGTAAATTATAACATCTCGATGATATCGTTGAACCCTAATGTAAATTAAATAAGTTTTGAGAAAATAAAATATCATCAAACATGGCCATACTCATCAATCTTATATTGATGGTCCATGACTTTAAGTTTGAGAACTTATGACATGATGGTTGAATGATTAAATTAGTATTTAACGATTATTAAGTATATAAATTTTACTCATGCGCGGATAATTACTTAGTTTCTAATAATAACTAAATGTATTAGCGTTTAGAAATATCTTTCATAATATCTAAAAATAGGGTTCAGACTTCCACATTATTTTACTTTTTGGTACGAATGTATATCTTTTTTCTATAGCTTAAACATTGTTCTAAACCTAAATATTACCTTTGTTAAATATTGTGAAATGTTGGTCATTAGAAGCTATTTCATGCACTTTGTTCTAAACCTACTTGTTTTTTTCCCACATTACGCTACAACTTTGACATACAGAGGCATCCAACGAGATCTTTAGACTTACAAGGAAACTATTGCATAAGAAAATCGAACGTTAAATAATTAAGAGACATGATTAAAAGTGAAGAAGCAGCATGAGCTGTTACAAGACTTCCCAATTTGGATCGATCACTCTCGTTACCATTATTTTCTTTTTTGTCGATTTGCATTTGGAGCATTTCAGAATTCTAAACATTCGCTTTCCTTTTCTTCAACACACAGCTCGAGGCTTCCCATGTTTTACTTTCTTTTTTTGCACTTACAAAAAGTGTTTCACATCACATATTTAATATATTTATATTACCGTTTAATTTACAACTAAAATTTACATTACTTTTAAAATAGTAATACGAATACTTATATATATATATATATATATATTAAAAGTCAACTTCTATCAGTAATATTTATAGTTATATCAATGTTACAATTGAATATAAAGCTATAGATGATTTTTTTTCTGGATAAACTATATATGAATTGTATATATATTTATAATAATGGTGTTATTTAGCCAAAAATATTGTTATACCAACATGTCAATAGTGATAATAAACAAAGTTTTTGAGTTTCAACCCTTCCCGTGAATGTCCTTTAGCTACACTACACACACATACTTTGGCATTTTCGTTATAATCGTTTCATGATCCACTGTCTCTGTTTCCTGTCCTCCCTCTATAATCACATGTGCATGTGAACAGTAACCATGAAAACATATATACAAACAACACTTCCTTACTATTATGACATTTTGTTAAAGATTACAAAGTGATTACCTCATCCTCATAATCATAAACTTTGCAAGGCTCTAAATACAGTAAGAGGTGACAAAAAGAGATTGATGATGCCCAAGTAGAGCGGAACTGCTACCCCACAATATATATATCAAAGACAAATATCCCACATCAAAAGTTACAAGGGATCTTAAGTAATATATAAGATAAATAAACCAATTCATTCCTCATCATTCATTTTAGATTAGAATCTCATCTAGTTTAACATAATATCATAGTCCGATTCAAACAATCCAATCCGATTCATTATCGATCTAGCTTTCAGTCGGCTCATCGATCCTTACCCAAACATTATGAAATTAACGTTCAAAAAACCATAATTTCGAGAAAGCGTATTAAGAACAAAAGTCTCACATCAGAAGTTATAAGAGATTTTAACTAATATATAAGATATATGACTCAGTCTATTTATAACTAATTGATTTTAGGTTAGAAGTCTTTCTAGCTTAACAATATACTCAATATATATATGTGTATGTGTTGATCAGATTGTCCGTAACATAAACTATGTATCCGCATAATATTACAGATGACAAGCAACCATAGATCATCACCGATATCCGCACTAATTAACGCTAAAAGAATCTGCACAACATTAATCAGAAACCCAAAACCCGATTGTGAAATCCAAAGCTATACATCACATAATACTCTGGCGATGCCAGCAAGTTTCCAACTTGTTAGACTAAAGAATGCTACCATTTGCTAACCCTAAACATTCACATTCATATTTCAGTTATGTTATTAGTTTAAAATTTCCATTAGTGGTTATATATATGTGTGTTATTGTTATAATTAAAACTTCTTACCAAAAATGCAATACTTCATAAATGCAATTTAACATGTCATAATAAGAATTAAATTATGTCATAATTTTCATTAAGCTTTGTGATTTTTTTTCTAATAAAAATGAACATGATGACAACACATAAGTAAAATTAAAAAAAAAAACAAAATAAAGAAATACAGAACTAAACGATTTGAAAAACAGAAACAGAGGGTAGCTCAAACTTGCGTTTGAGAAAAGATGGGTGTTTTAGGATCATTTCCCCTTTTTCTTATAAAAAAATACCAAGCAAAATAGTCAGAAGAGTTACAATTCAAATCAGACAAGAGAAAGATCTTCAACTTTTTTTTTCATTAGAAATTGAAGCTCTTCATCTGGTGGCTGCTTTTTCAAGAAACAAAAAAGTTCAGTAGTGAGTTGTGTAAGAATAAGGTCCCATGGAGTAGGGAACTTGAAAATGTTGTTGTTGGTTTTGCATGTAACCTAGTCTTCCATTTCTGTTGTACTGATCCCACATCATTTGTTCTTCCATTACCAACCTTTGTTTTTTCTCCATATCACTCATTTGCACGTATGGGGGTGGAGCCACCTCTAGAGACGCCGCGAATGGGTCCATGTTCATCAGACTTCTGCCCCCATTTCCGTTGGCCGTCGGCGGTGCCGGCAATGCCAACATTGAGGCTGCATCACCATATATTTCAGCAATCAAATATATAACGAATAATCCGAATAAACCAAAAATTAGGCCGTTTTAAACCAAATCACTAATTTGGTTTAAAACGGTTTTTAACTCGGTTTAAGCAAAACCTTTAAAACTAAAATTTTGAAAAAGAACTACTGATGAGGTGATAACCTACATGCAAATAGTTTGTTTTATATTACCTGCTGGTCTTCCTGCAGAACCAAACGCAACACTACTCGCACTCCCACTAATTCCATAAGCCGTCGACGCATTAACCGCACCGTATTGATACATTCCATCAAGCAACAAATGATCAAACCCACCTCCAAGCTCATTCTTTTGTGCCGACAATCTCGTCGCTGATTTCACCAAAGCCGTCTCCCAATCCGCTGAATCATCATCAAACGCTTCCCACCCCGGTCCAGACGCAGTCTCAGTCACAACCGCTCCATCGAACAACGCTAATGCCAAACTATCACCAACCGACCACGTTGTATTACCCCCTTCATCAGTTAAATCAAGCAAATCACCTTCTTGATCTTGTCTTGAAACCACTTCTTGAATATCTTTCTTTGTTTCGGTCTCTTCCTTTTCCTCTTCTTCCTCTTCTTGATTCGGTGCTGGTAATGCTTTAATAGAGTTTAAATCTTCTTGAATGTCTTTTATTTCCTCTTCATCAGATTTGTTAGACTTTCTTGATGGTGACTTTAATGCTTGTGCAGCTAAAAGAGATTTATCTCTTATAAACTCATCCATGATATCAAGTTTCTTCTGTGTGATCTTCTCCAACTCTGGATACTCTGAAGATCTTGCAACTCCCATTTTCTTACACCATCCATGAAACGGATCTAACTCGTCCAGCTGTTTAGAAACTCTACAGAAGATGTCATAGACTTTGATCGAATCATGAACGTCTAGTTCCATGAATCGATCTATCAATACTCCCATTATCTCTGTTATGTTGTGATATATCTGAAAACTGTCTTTCACTATTGGATACAGAGCCACAATCACAACCCTGTTGTTCTTTGCATTACCTGTCGCATTAACATAACTTGTTAGCCAAGAAAGTTAAATGTGAGGTAAGAAACGTGATTCACAAGTAAATATATTCGGATGCCAAATGAGACCTAAGAACTAGTTACTTTTAGGGTTTAGATACAATAACGGAAATATCCGAATATATCCAAATTTAGTAATTTTTGGTTACATAACTTAACGTAATTTAGATATTTAAAGATTATACTGTATTTTTGTTATTTATTTCGAATATTTTTAGTTAGTTTGCGTAGCTTAATAATTTTTATCGAATAAATTTGAATTTTGATTAATCTTCACTAGTTTTTTTAGAATTTTAAGTGATTTTGAACATTGGTTATAATCCGAACTGAACTAAATCCGGAAGAAATGGAATCTGATTTTCAATTTTGGATGATTTTGAACATTGGCTATAATTCTAATAAAGTATCACCTGTTGGACGACAAGCCAAGAACCGATCAAGAAGCTGTTGTAAGTGTTGTGCTCTAATAAAGATTTTCTCAGTTTTCATCTCTTTGGCCGGCTTAGTCTTCACCACAAGAGCTCTCGACCGATTATCAGTTTTGCTCTCTCCATGATCATCTTCCTCATCACCAGAATCATCACCCAGTTTCCCTCTCCTTTTCTGCATCCGAAAATCAAGCCGTTCGTCCAAATAAAGAGCATACGTCCTTACAAAAGCAGAGTAGTCCCAAGAACCAGACCCATCCGAGTCTCTAAAATCAGACATGTTAAGCAGCCTGGCCCCACGCCTTGTCGCGAAAAAGATCTCTTCCTCGTATGCTTTGTCTCCTTGAGTCAACACCCGTTGGATCAGAATCAAGGTTTTTAGAGCAACGGACCAGTTCTTGGTCTTGTTGAGACGTCTCGAGAGAATAGAGACGCAAGCGTTTACGTAGTTGCGTGAGTAAGACGTTAGGCTTAAGATCTCTCTCACGTATTTCTCCTCGGCTGGATACTCGTCGTGTCGTGTCGCTTTCACGATGGCTATTTCTAGTTCCGTTAAGGAGCTGCTTCGACCTCCCACTCTGGCTAACCCTACGCTTGTCTGATCTTTCACGGCTCCTATGGCGCGTCTTAGCTTACTCGAAGCCATTTTACAACACAAAGATGATGAAGAGAGAGAGAGAGAGAGAGGAAAGAAAGGGAAGAACGACGACTAATGTTTTACTCGTTAGCCGTCGTCGTCTTCGTCTCCTCTTCTCCTCTGTTTTCTTTCTTCCTGAAGCATAAAATGTAGCAACAGCCGAGGTTGTCGGAATATAATGATGGGAAAATTAGAAAAGTCAGGTGTATATGACATGACCTTTTCCTTTTTTAAAATTTTTGATAAAAACAGAACTGACTCTGTTATTAAACTATAAATAGAAAGACAGATTCTTCTTATTAATAGTCTTTGTAATGGTACAAGACAGACTGTATAAGCCATGAGACTGTTTGTTTCCACAAATGTTTTCTCATGGTTAAATATACAATGAGAGATGCATAGATACCAATCTTTAAGTGTATAAAGCCGCTTCTTGTTTCATCAGTCCACACATTTTTTCGGCCTGTAAAAGTGGAAACAAGAATCTGATATGAATAACTTTTAGATTGTTCAATGAACTTAAAGAAGCTTACCATGCAGAATCGTTGTGAGTTTCAATAGTCCAACTATATGGATTAGTGCTTGGAGCAACATGGTGATTTGAGTGTTTCTTATTCTCTGCAGATTGGAGTTAGTTTGGGAGTTTAAGGATGGAGTAGGAATGAAACTGTTTTCGAGTCTTGGAGATAGAATGGTTTGTACTCCCATGTTTAGGTTTGATTGTGTCTGAAAAGGTGGGAGGCATGAAGAACCCATCCTGCTGTTACCAGTTAATGGCATTCTATTGTTGTTGTTGTGTCCATTTGATCTACCGAGAAGCATAGGATTCATTCCTGTTACTCTCTTAACAGTCTCTTCCGCCATTTTCACCTTAACAATATATGAAACTTACATAAACTATAGTAAAAAGGGATAAAGGGTGGCTAGGAAGAACACATGAAGTGTCATTACCTTAGCTCTTAATGTCTCAATGTCAGCTTTTAGTATTCTATTACCAACAGCAGCATCATCATACTTGTGATTCATGTTGCTCAGTTGCTTGAGAAGTGATGAATGCTCACCTTTCAGCTCATTAACCTATCAAAATACAAAATTAGGTTATTAATATCCTTGGAGAGATGGTTGAGAGGATCTATATATAGAAACCTGTGTTTCAAGATCACATGTTTGCTCCTGTTTTCTCCTTCTAGACCGCCTAGCTGACTCTCGATTTGATAGCATCCTACAACAATTGTTTCACTACAAAGATAAACATCAAAAGACAAGAAACCGGAGAAGAAAAGGGATCATTTACCTTCTAGATTTTTTAACGTCCTCTGGTTTCAAGGAACCAGTGGTTTCATTCTCTTCATCAAGATCATCATCATCAGAATAATCTCTCGATGATCCACTAGTAACCTGCTTCATCGATACACCAGTTCTTTTCACCTCAGCCAGTAATGAAGAAGTGACACCAACTTCCCCAGGCGTCACCAAAGAACCTACCACGATCAAACTTACTATGTGTAAGACTCAAAACAAAGAGATATTGAACTAACCACCAGAATCCATCTCAAATCATCCCAATCTTATTGTTCTTCAAGAAAGTGATATAATCTCAAGGAAAAAATCACAAAAGATTGAAACTTGAATGACAAAGTTAGGAACTTGATCCAACAAAAAATATTTCTAGGAGACTTGAAATGGTTCAAACTTCTTTAAAGAAATATTTTCCATCTCTACCTACAAATCCTTAACTTGGCACAATGTTCAAGAAATCGCTAGGCGGTGGTTAGATGTCTTATAGAGAATTATTGTTTAGACTATAGTTAAAACCCTTTTTTTTTAACACCTAAAAGAATCGGTTTGAAAAAATTGTTTCGTCCTATTTGCCTCAAAACACTGACTTTGCATCAAAATTTACAAACATGGTGAAGCTAAGAGACAAGCCATGAGGTGTTAAAAAGTAATTTGCATGTGATCAGCTATTACCTTGAGTAAGAGGACTAGACTGAGCTGGTTGAAACTGAGTTTCAGGAGAGCTAATCGAAACTTCAGGCTTCACAGAACCAGCCTACACAACACAAGCAGAGAACAACATAGCTTCAAGATTCAGATCTTCTTCTTACACATGCATCTAACTAACTAAAACAAAAGGTAAACAGAAGACAAACCCTAAGAGCAACAACAGTAGCACACTCAGTCTCAAGCTTGTTCTTAAGAACACGACGGTAATCATCGGAATCGCGGCGAAATTGACTGACGTCTTCGAAATCATTCTGTCCGGAGACTGAAGGAAGAGACTGCGCCGACGAGACACCGACGTTTGCGTTGTCCTTGGTGTTTCCGACAGGCTCAGAGCTCACTGACGAAGCGATCTCTTCCAGAAACATCTCCACAGTCCATTCCTCCGCCGTAACGGCCTTGGCGGAGTCCGAATCGAGAGGCGGAGAAGCTTCTTCCCAAAAGGGATCGGAGAAATCGTCGATCGAAAAGATACTGTTCATCTCTCTCTTTGTTCTTTCTATCACTTTTTGGTGGTGTCTTTTAACTTGTTTTGTCGGATCTTGCCTACTTGCATTAGGTCCACTCTACAAAAGAATATTCTGTTTCATAAAATAATTCATTTTTAAATACAATTTTTATTTTTTGTATAGTTTTAATAAGAAAAATTATAACAATACCATAAGTTAAATATCATTTTTAAAAATATTTTCAATCAAAAATATATTAATATTTGAGTTTAAATTTTAGTAATTATTATTTACGATTTAGTGTTAAATGAGTGATACTGAGTTTCTAAATGTTTTTTTCATCATAATTTTAAATATTTTTAAAAATAATAAATTAAAAAATAATATTAAATTTATAATAGTGAAATTTCATTTTTTAAATAATATCTATGTGTTGGTGCAACGTCCATTAGTCTTTTCTTAGAAAGGTAAACTAAACATTCATTAATCACTTCAATTTATGGAATCCACACTATTTAATTTTCTAAACATACATTAAATATATATAAATGTCACACAAAACATAACAGACAAATCAACATTTAGGTCATACTACATTAGAGTTCCAACACCTAAACAGAAGAAGAAAAAACTTTAATCAAAAGTACAATAATCTCCACACAACAAAATTAAAACTTCTAAAAACAATTAACAAGTTTATGGAACTCACTCCCTGTTTCTATTTTTAACATAAATCAAAAGACCTTGAAATAGAAAAAAATGACACCCAGATATTACAAACAAACCACTATTTAGGCTTTTTATATTACAACAATCCTCACCTAAATGTGAAAAACATATAAAACCTTTTTTTTAATCTAAGCCACATTTTTATTATTGCAGAACTACAAGAATATACACATACACACAAGAAAAAACTTCTAAAAGTAGTGTAACAAAATTATGATGCCAAAGCTTCCTCTCTTTTTTTACTGATTCTCCTCCTTCTCCACAGCTAACTGGTCATTCTTGATCAGAATGGAATTAACACTCTCATCCTCTGATTCAGTCACATTCATCTTCCTCGGTGACCTTCTCGGATCTCCTCCTCCGCCGCCAGAGTTTCTCCGATCATCTCTCGGCACTAAGTCCTCAGCTTCAAGCATGTGAATGACATGACCCATCTTTGGTCTCTTCTGAGCATTAGGATCAACACATCTCAAAGCCACCAAAAGGGTACGTTTCAATGACCTCAAAGAAGGTTTCTCCACCAACCTAGGATCCAAAACTCCTTCAGCTTCTCGATTCGACACCATTCTCTTCAACCACTCCACAAGATTCACTTCTCCAGCAGGCCTGCTATAATCCACAGGGTTCCTCCCTGATATCATCTCCATTACAAGAACACCAAAGCTATAAACATCACTCCTCTCATTCAACATCCCAGTACTAGCATATTCAGGAGCTACATAACCAAAAGTACCCATCACACGAGTAGTCACATAACTCATCTCCGAACCCAAAAGCTTAGCTAACCCAAAATCAGAAACTTTCGCGTTCCATTGCTTGTCAAGCAAGATATTACTAGACTTGATATCCCTGTGAACAACTTTAGGTTCAAGACCTTCGTGTAGATACATTAACCCTTTAGCTGTTCCGAGAACAATGTTCATCCTAATCTCCCAAGTGAGAGGACTCTTTGAACCTAACCCATCACCGTGAAGCCATTGTTCTAAGTTCCCATTATCAACATACTCGTAAACTAACATCCTATGCTCTCCTTCAACGCAGTAACCAAGCAGCCTCACTAGATTCTTGTGTCTCACTCTTCCTATCGCTTCGACTTCGACTTTAAACTCTTTCTCAGCTTGTCCTCTGTTGTTGAGAAGATTCTTTATCGCTACTATTGATTTATCCTCGAGAACACCTCTGTAGACAATCCCGTACCCTCCTTGTCCGATCACGTTCTGGTCGGAGAATCCATCTGTGGAAACCTCGAGCTCTCTTAAAGTGTACCAATGCCCCCAACCTAAATGAGAAACCTCAGGACCCGAACACGAACCCAAACCCTGATCACCCGACCCGGACCCGGTCCAACCACCTCGCTCCGGGAACGAAATCCGGTGATCTTTTCCGATGTCGATGTGGATTTTGGTGTCGTCTTCTCGGTGATTTGTCTCGGGAGTCGGGTCGGGTTGAACTGGGTCGACCCGAATCTCCTTGGAGACTACGGGGACGATCGTGTGATTCGACTTAGAGGAAGGGTCAGTAGCTTTGTTGCTGTTGCTTCGTCTGTATATGAACCAGAGAGAGATGAGGAAGAGTAGAATAACGATTGCGGCTCCGACGCAAACGCCGAGAACGGCCCATAAACGCAAACCGAAGATGGAAGTTCGACTCGAGAGCTGGTTGTTCAGAGAATGAGAATCCGCCATTGGAGCTCACTTCTTCTCTTTCCTCTCTCTCTCTCTCTAGATTTTTTTTGCTCTGTTCTGCTTCACACATATTACAGAGGTTTGGTCTGAAGTAGAGACAAGAAAGAGGTAATTAAAAGACGAAATTACCCTTGAGAGAGGCAAGCTGGCTATGATGCGACTTGCACTCATATGGTTTACCCCAAACATCATTTACACTTTTGCCATTCTGATTAGGCATGAACATTTGGAACCCGATCCAAGATATATACCGAGCCTGAAAATTTCAATATTAAAAACAAATCTTAATAAATATAAAAATAAATATTTAAAAGGGCAATTATCTAAAATATATTTTTAAATTTTTTTATCACTAAAATAAACTTAAAAATGATCATAATAGTATTTTTATTTTGAAAAATTTAAAATTTACATTTATTTTGAAAAATTTAAAAACTCAATTCTAATACTCGTTCTATAACTCTAAACTATAAATTTACATTAGTTAATTTTAGAGATGTAAATTTTATTATATTTCTCTATTTATAATTATTACTTATATTTAAATTTAACTTAAATTTAAGTAGATATTCGAAAATCAACAATTCAGAAAACTTAAAGAAAAATTAAAGTATCTAAATTATTATCCAAAAATAATTCTCAAAATTTAAATATTTATTTCGATGTGATATTTTCAGATATTTCAACATATTATTAATGGAAACCGAAATAAATATAAAAGTATTACTCCGAAAGCTCAAAAGTCAACATGGACCCAAACGCTAACACCTAATTCCACACTAGTGAAGAACAATTATTACAACAAGTGGTAGTCCCGTTAATACGTGCATAAATCAGGGGTAATATAGTCAATTTAAGTTAGTTATTGACTTTGCGCGTGGTCTTTGGTACTTGATTACGAATCCAATCTTCAAATCAAAATCGAAGAAGAGAAACAGAGCAAAAGAAGGTAAATGATCTTTTTCTCCATCTTCGTCCGATCTGAGATCAGGAATTGATTAGGGTTTCTTAAACCCAATTTCGATTAATTGTATTCTCTGCATCGATTTCTCGTTCTGTGTGTAGAGTTGAATCAATATGGCTGGGAGAGCTTCGATCCCTGCTCGCAACTCTGCCCTCATCGCTATGATCGCCGACGAGGTACCAATCGTTAACCAAAAAGACTCATTTTCTGTTTGAATCTATGAGAATGTGATCTGAACTATGTTAATGCGTTGTGGGTTCAGATCTGTTTTGTGAAAGTTGTAATCTTTTTTTTGTTTTGATTCTTATTCAAGCCCTATCGTTGGATTTTGATGCCATCTGATGCATGAATCAGCAAACTAAGGAGTAGCATTCTTCTTTTGAAACTGTATTATTAATCATTGAATAACAAGTGATCTTGATGTCCTGTGTGTTACTGGTGACATAACTGTTTGAAACAATACGTTGGTAATAACCCTTAAGAGAATCTCCCACGTGTAAAATGTTGTGTACAGGACACTGTGGTTGGATTCTTGATGGCTGGAGTTGGTAATGTTGACATAAGGAGGAAGACAAACTACCTCATCGTGGATTCGAGTATGCTTTTGTAACTCATAATGAATCTCTAGCAAAGATATTTTATCAAGTTATGTCACTTATCTCAAAATGGTATCCCTTTTGGTAAAATTAAGTTATTTGGATCTTTCCATCAAGTCAGTTTCATAAGTGTCTTGGTAGGAGATGATTTTCCTAACTTCTATATGTGTAGAGTTGTATAATTACAGTTTACTCTTCTAAATTAATTGACTTTTTTCCTTTTTTTTGGATTTTTTTGTTGTCTTTTAGAAACAACCGTGAGACAAATTGAGGATGCTTTCAAGGAATTCTCATCGAGAGATGATATTGCTATCATCCTCATCAGCCAATACGTAAGTACTTTCTTGTATATTAACTGCTGTGTCTGTGAGGTGTTGTTTGTGTCGTTATCAAAGAGGTCATGTCTTGTACTACTCCGCTTTATTGAGCCCCTTTATGTTTACTACCATTAATGACTACCTTTCTTGCTTGCACCCTTTGAATCACGGATCAGACGCTACTGTTATTGTAGGGTAGTTTTTGTTATCTTGTTCCCAGCAGTTCGTATTATTGGATCCAAATGTATGAAAAGATGATACCACTTTGCTATATGTAATCTACACTTATACAATGTATGTTTCTTTCTACAGTTTAATAACATAATTAGAAAATTTGATATTTGTAGGTTGCCAATATGATCCGTTTCTTGGTGGATAGCTACAACAAGCCAGTTCCTGCGATTCTGGAGATCCCTTCCAAGGACCATCCTTATGATCCAGCTCATGATTCTGTTCTCTCCCGTGTCAAGTACCTCTTCTCTGCGGAATCTGTGTCACAGCGTTAAACATATACACTCTGCAAGCTCCCTGAACCTATACCATTTGTTTGTTTTTGACATTCTTGTATTTCTCCTTTCAGTTTCAGAAACTTTCAATAAATGTATTAACTCTTGATTTTGATTTCGAGATGATTGTTATATTATTGAGAATCAATGGTGACAGCATCTGGTTCTTTTTGCATTGAAATAAGATAACGATTGTGCATTCAAGAGTCAAGAGCAGACTTTAAAGATTTAGTGAAGACTTCAAGCTCCTTAAGTCCTTTCTCAGGTGATTGAGCCTCTCCCAATATCTTAACCATAGCGCTTCCTACAATGACTCCATCAGCTCCCCACTCAGCTACCTGTAATGTGAAACAAAGAGATATTGCTACTGCCAAAGGGTGTTGCTAATCCAGTGTATGTGAAGCCAAACCTGTTTCACATGTTCAGGTTTCGATATGCCAAATCCAACAGCAACTGGCTTGCTTGTAGCCTCTTTGATTTGTTGTAGAAGAGACTGAACGTGTTCGTTAACAGACTCTCTAGTACCAGTAACTCCTACTGAACTTACCTGAAAAGATTCACGGTATAAGAACACTATTTTACTGATTAAGAGTCGGAACAGTGAGATTCTTACAAGATAGATGAATCCTTGGGATGCTTCAACAATGGCATTCATTCGTTCTTTAGGGGTTGTGGGTGTTGTAAGCAGTACCTTTGAGGACAAACATAGTAAAGATGGTAAAAGAGAAGGAAACAGTTTGCTGTAAAAAGACGTTAAATCGAACATCATACAAGTTCAATCTGATGCTTTTGAGCTTCCTTCCGCAGAGTCTCAGTCTCTTCAAGTGGAACATCAGGAACAAGAAGCCCTGCAAAGACACACCATGTTATGTAACAAGCTCATAACTGAATCACTTGATTCATAACCTTTTTACTTAAAGAGATAACTAGAAGATGTTAACTATACCATGGACTCCAGCATCCTTTATGATACTCATGTAGTTATCGATTCCTCGCCTTAGGATGGGGTTGTAATACGTAAACAATGCAATAGGACAAGATAACTGAGGAATAACCTGAGACATTTGCAACAAATTTAGTTTAATTTCATCATCTATAGACTATAATAAAGCTAAGAAAAAACTACACACACACACACCTACCTCTTTAAGCATGGTGATAATGGAGTTAAAGTTGGTTCCTTTAAGCAGAGAACGTCTTGCAGCAGCCTAATTACAAAGAAAAGATGAGTTGTTTAATGCTTAAAATGATAATGTGTTTATGGAGCATCGAACCTGGATCGCTGGACCATCAGCTAAAGGGTCAGAGTAAGGAACACCGAGTTCGATAATGTCGGAACCACAAGAGTCAAGCACTTTAAGAGCTTTAGCTGTTGTGGAAAGATCTGGATCACAGCTGTTATGTAAGGAATCAGAGCCACCTTCGAAAGGAAGAGAAACACAGATCAGAGTTTTGGGTGTAATAAAAATTGAAACTTTGATGAGAAAGTTGCATACTTTGCTTTGTGACTTTAACCTAGCGAAGGTCTCTGATAGACCCAGTGTTGTTGTGGGAGGGTTTGTTGAGAAAATCCATTGCGATTTTGCGAAGAAGATGATGAAGTCACTCACTAGCGCGAGTAAATTGATTTTGACTCGGGTCCCCCTTAAGAAGAGAAATTGATTCTTGTCCGGTTCAGTTTTTCTAAACCGAAACAAAATAAACCGATATGTTATATCCTCCTATTATTTTGGTTTTCTTTACTACGTTAGGGCTATGTATCAAGTTTCAAACAAATGACGTTCAAAAATAAATTAGAAATTATTAAGAATACCACAAGTTAACTAACACTTTATAAAAGTATATTCATTTAAAGATATATTAACATTTAAGTTTACATTTTAATGATTATTGTTTTGATTTTAGTGTTGAAAGAGTGGAGTTGAGTTTCTAAATATTTTATAAAAATTTAGAAAAAAATAATTTAGTCTATTTTCATCATAATTTAAATATATTTTTGAAAATTATCATTCACTAAAGAAAAATTTACCAAGTGATATCAAATTTGTGGTAGAATTACAATTTCTCCATAATAAATTTACATGCACTGTAATTTCCTTTAAAGCCGTTTAACAAAATTTTGAGATGATTTGTTGAACTTTAGATGTAGAAATGTAGTTGTAAAAAATTAGTATGTAGATTTTATTAATGTAACTGTATGTTATTTTGTAATAGAAAGATACTATCATTTTTAAACCAATTTAATAGTGTTTTAAGAAAAAAAATAAAACATGAACAAACAAAAAATGTTAAGATGTAAATGTTGTAGCAAAACTCTTTAAATATAAAGTTACATCATGATTGATTAAGATTAATACTTTCTAAATAAATAAAATTAAAATCCTAAATTAAAAATCCACCAATTTGAAATAAAATTGCATTTTTAATCTCAATATTATGTATTAAGTGGAGAGAAAAACTGTTAGTAATATACTAATGAAAACTAAACAAAATTGTTAATAGTTTTTTTTTTTTCTGTGAAAAATAGAGTGGTACCCTCTAGAAACAGAAGGAATACTTGGTTTTTATATATCATAAACCAAATCAAAAATAATTGAACCAAAACTAAACCAGAGTCTCCACTGAACACTGAACACCATCCCAGCTACAATGCTTCAAGCAATCTATATATACAAACAGATCCCAACCCAAATTCTAATGCAACACGATTGTAAACGTGTTAACAAAAAACAAAAACAAGTCACTATAAGCTTATGCATAGCAATAAAACCAGATATAGAAGCTAAATCTGACGATGAGAATCTCAAGGAAGATAAGATATCTCTACTCAATTGTTGTTATGAGCAGCAGGTGTTATCTCATCTTGTGTCTCCCCTGCGTTGTTTCTTGTTAACCTGCTGAGCTGAATCCCTGCAAAACCTGCACCACCACCAGCTCCAGGAGCAGAACCAGAACCAGAATCAGGATTAGTAGGAGCAGCCTGAGAGCTTCCTTCGTTCCCATTACTAGCTGCAGCAGCTTTTAGCTCTCTCTTGTTCTTTACTTTCTGTGCCCAACCAACAAGACCAACCTGCACATTCTCCTCGAATATCGCTTTCTTGAAGTTACTTCCCATCTGTTGTAAAACATAACACCATGATCAGTTTTTTAAGACAATCCCAAAAAAGCTAACCTATGAAGTCTGAAGCCTTTTACCTGTGAGACAAGGGCGTATAGAGGCAGTGTACTGTAACTGCAAAGCACTTGAATGAAAACCCTACAGAGAAGAAGAAGAAAGATATTGGTAAATTCAGAGATGTTTACACTGAAACAGTATGAGACAATCTTTTGGCTTACCCAATAACTAATCGTGGAACAATGTATCTCACTTGTCCCATTATGCACGAGTCGAATCCATATGTAACCTACAAAATATAATACTTTAAATTAGTGTTAAACCAACTTTCAGGTGAGTTTTTGTTTTCATTATTAACAGAATCAGTCTTTGACTTACCCAAATCCAAAAGAAGAACGCAATCTCAAAAGCATTCTGGAAGAGGATGAAATGAATCAAGAAGAGAACAACTTGAGGTTTGCTGAACCAGAAATGTTCATCTGATGGTTTCACCACTAAGTCTCCTTGAATGGCTTCATGTTTCTCTGCAACCTCATGAGCTAACTGCGAAATCACATGCTCCAACTTTGTTCCCACAGCAAGAAGCAGCTTCAAGTTTTCAAAAGTACCCAAAAAAAACAGAAGTTAGTTCAATGTAAAGAAAGATAGAGTACATTCTGAGTAGGGTGGTCTTGGGCATAGCCAAGTGAAACATTGGCATGTAACTCCAAATTTTTTGAAGAAAATTACATAAAACGTAGGCCCCCAAAATCTCAGGACCGAGGAAACAAATTGACTCACAATGAAGGGAACGAATGCTATCCAGAAGTATGTGTGCCATCCTGCAAGATACAGAAACGTAGCTTCAATATAAAACCTAAGAAAAACCTTCTTTTCGTTTAGTTTTGTGGAAGCATTACCATTAACATTTAGAAGCAAGAAGATGACGACAAAGATCCAAAGATACCAACTAATACCAACAACTTGTTTGAAATCATCCTCAAGAGCACGCATCATGTACTTGTGGAAGTTAAGCTTTGGGTTTCCTTTACAATGAGTCTGTAAATACCAAACAGATGTTACTCTAATGATCAAATCAAAGTGATGTTAACAGACTTTCAAAAGTGATATTTACCATAATGAAACCAAGACGCAAAGTCACGTAATCTGCTTTGGTCACTGATCCATAGAACTGCTTGAAAAATGATTGCTGTAATGCACAAGAAGACATAACCTCAACGTTTGTGTAGTTCCAAAGGAGAAAACAAGCTTTGTACTTATATAAAGACCATACCGTCCA
The DNA here is from genome assembly GCA_905132885.1 of Moricandia moricandioides. Lineage (NCBI taxonomy): Eukaryota > Viridiplantae > Streptophyta > Magnoliopsida > Brassicales > Brassicaceae > Moricandia > Moricandia moricandioides. The sequence continues at coordinate 147,140 of CAJHQQ010000720.1, forward strand.
TCCGAGGATGATTGAATCTTTACCAATGCCAAGAAAATGCTCTTTGATAAAAGCATGTTGGCGAACATGAGTGACCTTTCTTTTCTTCTTAAGAGCTGCAAAAGAAACAGTGAAAAAATGAAAACAAACATTCCATTTTCACTGAAACAAATGACTCAGAGCAATTAAGTACCTGCTTCTGTGTCAAAATTCTCTTCTGCAAGCGCATCCTCCCACTTCTTCCATTGATGGATCTGCATAAACATATAAAACATGAATAAAACCAACACACACCTGAGATATTATTCGCATTATGAAAAACTGTACGGTTTAGCTCACCCTGGTGCTTCCAAAAACAACAGTAAGAGCACAAAATGTCACATGGGAAATGGCGAGGACGAAGATGAAGATATGTAGATGGTGCAACGCCTCAAGCGAAAGCAATGGTACTTTATCCTAAAAAGAAAACAAAAAAACAAGAATTAGCAAGATTTATCATAATGAGCACAAAGCGTATTGAATCTACCTTTTGGCCACAGTAACCAGCTTCAGCAGCAGCGTGTTCAGCTAGTAAACGCCTAGTGGTTCCAACAATAGGGAGAAAAGACTGAAAATGTTCTGTTACCGTCACGTTTTTGTGTTTACTAGACTCAGCTTCATGTTTTGAACATGGAAGCATATGCATTAACACATCCTCTTTCACACAGAACTTGGAGATGAACCCTTGAGTTACAGTCAGTAACAAAGAGATGAACCCTAACAACATCAACTCTGTAAACAAAACCAACGCAACACCAATAAGGAACACAATAAATAAGTAGTAAAGATTTATACTTTTAAGACTCTAAGCTACTTATCAGACAACTTATTGTCCACACTAAAATTACATGAACTCTGCTACTATGAACCCTAACAACATCAACTCTGCAAAACCAATAAGGAGGACAATAAATAAGTAGTAAAGATCTACACTTTTAAGAATCTAAGCTACTTATCAGACACTAACTACACCAACTCTGTCACTATGAATCAATGTTCCCTAAAAGATAATGAACATAACAACATCAACTCTGCAAAATAGTATGAGCCAGAGACAATAAATAAGTAGTACTCCCAAGATTTATACTTTTTAAGACTCTAAGCTAGTTATCAGACACAAACTACATCGTCTCTGTCACTATGAATCAATGTTCCTCAAAAGAACCAAAGAAGAAGTAAAGATTGAATTTTTATTACCTTCTTTAACCTTTTGAAGGGCTTCAAAAAGGGGTTTCTGCTTCTTCTTCTTAAGAACAGTACCGAAGTGGTGAAGCAGACGCTCCACGGCCAGAGAGATGGCGACGATGATGGTACAAACTCCAGCGACGACCCACGTCGGAGTGAATTCAAGCGACACTCCTTCTCCATGACCACCCATTTCTCAAAATTTGTTTCCTTAATTTCTTGAAAAAAGGAAGCTCGATCTGGGAAGAGAGTCGGATAAAGGAACAGTCTTTGCTGTCTCTCTACGTGTGGAGGAAGAAGAGACTATAGATGAATTGAGTGTGAGAGATGAGTGTTGCTAATTTATTCTCTAATCATATATAAATAAATATTTATGGTAATTAAAATCTTTACATTCATAGTAAATGGTAAATTATTCCTAATTCAGTAATTAATTTAAACAGAGCTTTGCGGGAAATTAGGAAACGCATTTTAACTTTCCAGTTTTCAACATTTCATACACACGTTAATTGATTAATTTATAGTTTTGTTCTAATCAAAATCATATACTATATTCTAAAAAAATCAAATCCTTCAA